>JAMJFZ010003296.1:2037500-2065000 GCA_026225945.1 Cricetomys ansorgei | reverse complement strand
CTCCTAGCACACAAAGTGGGAGGTGTTGTTGCCAAGGGAGGCGGTGGTTGTTCTGGGGAACAAAAAGCTGCCCGTGGTGGGGGCTTCGTGAGCATGGGGGGGTGTTGCATAGTCTCTCTTCCTGATGGTGGTTGCTGGAAGCCTATGCATGGGAGCTGGTAGGGGTGGGTAGCACAAAGCTGTAATCCCAGCACCTGGGTAAGGTAGGAGGGTCAGGGGTTCCATGCCATCTTTAACTCCTTAACATCCTTAACAACTAACTAAAAAAACTTAATGGGTTTGAAGCCAGCCTGAGCTGTAACAAACAGATCACCCACAGGTTTGCCAAGCCTTCTGAAACGGTGAGGACGTTACTCAACCTCACTCTACCTCCACTTTTATCCCGAGGCCGCCTTCTTACCCCTGCTGCCATAGAATCATACGGAGACGAGAGCCATAATCAAAAAGGGAACAAATCCGCCCTGCAGAGCATCTCACTGAGGACATTAAACCGTACGGGCTAAAGGTTGGAGCGTACTCTATGTAAATCACACCTCGAAAATTAAAAAGAGAGATAGAGAGAGAAGGGGGTGGGGGGATGGAGAGATGGCTCAGCGGTTAAGAGCATCGCCTGCTCTTCCAGAGGACCCAAGTTCGGTTCACAGCACCCACATGGCGGCTCCCAAACGTCGGTAACTCCAGTTCTAGGGCATCTGATGCCCTCTTCCGGCGGCCTCCATGGGCACTGCACGCATGTAGTGCATAGATACACATGCACTACATATAGGGCAAGACACACATGCGTAAAATAAAAATGAAGCCTGGCATGGTTGTGCATGCTTTTAATCCCAGCACTGGGGAGGCAGAGGTAGGCATATCTCTGTGAGTTTGAGGCCAGCCTGGTCTACATAGTGACTTCTAGTTGAGGCTACAAAGTGAGACCCTGTCTTAAAGGTAGAGAGATGATAGATAGATGGATGGATGATGTATAGACACAGCAGGTGGGCTGAAAATGACCACAGAGGGTATGATGCTCTCCACTCTCCCCTGACTAACCAGCCCCTCGGGGGATGCCTGTGTCCAGCCCCTCAGGAATTACTTGACGCACAGAGCCTTCCTAGGCAGGAAGAGGAACGTGACTCCCACCTCACCCTGCCCCACAGACTCAGGCAGGGCCAAACCTTCTGAGCTGGAGCGCACTTGGGGCACTGGCACAAGGGGTGACAGAGTTCAAGATCCTCTGCGCCGGCGGCCTCGTCCACATCGTCCAGGTCTTCCTCTGTCCACTCCAAAAGGTAGCGCACCTGGCGGTGGGCAGTGAGGAGACACGGAAACTCGGTATTCTGATGCCTTTGCCAGCGCAGGACAGATGCATGGGCCTATGGGTGCGCACGTGCACGTGTGTGTGTGTGTGTGTGTGTGTGTGTGTGTGCGCACGCGTGTGCGCACCCAAGAGAAACCTTGTGATTGGTGCTCAATGCTGTGTTCCAGACCACACCCAAAATCCCTGACCTACGCCGGGGTCCTTCCACTGTCACGTGCCGTCACGCAAGGCAAAGCCAAGAAACCCGCAGACAGGGCGCGTGTGGGTTCCAGCGCAGGCTAGCTGCTGGGATCTGACACTCTCTCTCAAGCTGTCCTGTCACGGTGACAACATGAGGGGCTAACAGAGCCCCAGTAGGTCATCAGCAAAAGGCACCCTTTTTTTTGGAAAGATATGTTCATCATTTTAATTTACGTGTATGTGAATGAATGAGTTTATGTGTGCCACATGCAGGCCGACTGCCCACAGGGGCCAGAAGGTGTTAGACTTCCCCGGAACTGGGGTCGATGGCAGTTGTACGCTACCTAACGTGGTGCTGGGGATGGAGCCCAAGCCGTCTGCAAGAGCAGCGCAGGCTCTCAACCACTGGGCCATTCTCCCCAGCCTCAAAAAGCACCCTCGAGAGCTGTAACACGCCCGTGGAAGGTGTCTCAGTCAGAGCTCCGGGTCTGCTAAGCAAGGGCATTCTGCTTTCAGGAAGCCGAGGGGCACTGCATATAGGAACCTCGGGAAGCCTGTCTCTCCTGGCTGCTGTCCTGGTGCGTCCCCATCCCTGCTCGTGACAGCTCAGAGCGTCTGGCCGCCAGCAGTCCGAATGTCCACATACTGTCACTGAATCTCACACAACCCCGGCTTTGCTCGGCTTCCCCGCGCCTCGCTTTCCCGTAATCTTGGTCTGGATTCTCGCCAGCATCACTCTGACTCCCAGAGCAGCAATGTCTCGAAGTCAGGGGCCGCGTCTGCTGGGTGCCTCCTCCTTGGGAAGGGCCAGCATTACCAGGATAAAGTACGTGCAGAGTCCACCACCTCTGAGGGGGAACTTAGGAGGAGCCCGCAAAGCTAGAGGCGCAGACAGAGGCAAGAAGCCTGAGGGCAGCCGCTTAAAACGGGAAGCTGCGAGAACGCTCCTTCCTGGGACTTTACTCTCAACATGCCCCCCCCCCCCCACCCAGGGTCATGTTATGCATGCTCACTCTCCAGCTGCGGGGCTCTTCCTACCATACTGGGAAGGCTGTGGAGCCTTCAGGAATCTGAGTCTGGCTGTGGGGAGTCACACCCACCCTGGTTGCCTCTGGTCCCCTTTGCTTCCTGGTCCACGCCTCACGCTCCCACCACCAGGCTGTCCCTGCAGTGATGGACTGAACCCCGAAACCACGAGGCAAACCCCCTTTCTCTTTAGTTACGAGCATCAGGCATGTCACCACAGCGATGAGGAAAAGCTCACCATCTCCAGGTCTCCATCGGCGACAGCTCTCAGCAGCTTTTCTACCTTGATGGAAGGAAAAAAAAGCAAGTCGAGAAATGGTTTTAATGATGACAACGGAATAATGACACAGCATTCTGAAAAGCTGGTAGCCTTCTCTGCACGTCTAGTGGCTCACTCAGCACCTTCCAAATGTATCCCCGGAAATGCGCATCTAGAACGTTCTGAAAGCGGCACAGACCCCACCCCCACTCCACAGAAACTGGAACTGCTAACCACGTGGGAGAGGAGTTGGCAGGGACCTCAACCACAAGCAGGCTCTCTTCTTTCTGCTTGGTGGTGCTAGGGACGGAACCTAGAGCTGTTTGCCTTCTAGGCAAGTATTCGGCCACTGGGATAAACCCCCCAGCACTTTTCTTCTGTATTTCAAGACAGAGAATCACCATGTTGTCCAGGCTGAGCCTTGAACTCACACTAAGGCCCAAGCAAACCCCAAGTTATCGCTTCCTGCCTCACCCTACAGCCGAGACAGCTATCTGTCACCAGACCCAGGTCAGGATCACTTCTGAAGAAGCTAGCCACCCGCTAGGTGAGGGGGCGCTATGAAAGTGGACACCCCTCTCAAGAACGATTTCAGGCCTCTGGTGGTTGGGTGTCCCATCTGGACACATCCTGGCTTTCCTTTCTGTGACTCTGAATGGAGCTCACTGGATGCCCCATTGGGAAGATGTTTCGGGGGTGTCAGAGACACCACAGAGGAGCAACCGAACAGCGGTACAATGGTCCACACCTCTGCTGAAGGACGAGACCGACCGAGGGCGCTGGTTTTGGAGATGCATTGAGAATGGAAGGAAAAGGGCAGACTCTAAGTTGGACTGTCAGGCTGTGGACAGGGATGCTCACGGCGTGGGGGCGGCGGATGCACCCCGAGAGCCTGAAGCCAGAACTCTCAGATAGATTCATACATGTAAGTTTTTCTTAGAACATAGTTTCTTGCCCTGCCCCATTCTTGTGTCTCTCTCTCTCTTTCTGTGTCTGTCTCTGTGACCCCCACCTCTCTCTCTCTCCTTCTCCCTCTCCCTCTCTCTCACACACACACATTCCCAAAACCACTACAGGGAAAAGTCCTAGGAGAGCCAGAAAAGGCAAAGACAACGTGACATACGGTTGGCCTCGTCTCCAAGGCATTGACCCCGGAGTAGAAGAAGCAGGCTGGGTGGGAACTGGCCGGCAGGCACCGGGCTGCAGGCCGCAGGCAGCTCTGGTCAGCCCACAGCGCTTTCACGCCAGGGCCTGCTCCCAGGGCCTGCCCCGTCGGAGGCTCACCTCCCTGTAGTCCTTTGTGACCTCTTCTTGCCTGAGGCTTGTCGACGCGGAAGAAAAGCTGGGGGTGGAGGAGCCCTGGCTGACGGAGTCCGCGGAGCATGTAGGGGACCGTGCAGGGACCTGTGGGAGGGGAGGGTGGCCAACCGAAGGGATGTGGGCACGGTCACAGACATGTCAGGCCCAGAGGAGGGGGGCGAGCTCCAGACACCGCTGGGTGTGGCCCTATGGACTTACTGACTTACCTCAGAAGGTCTCGGCCTCCTTTCAAAGGACAGACGGTGGGCTTCTATGACGGACAGGATCTAGGGGAGGATGAGGACAGGGAAGGCCTCCACTGAGGGGGGTACAACAAGCTATCAGCATCCACAACTCCTCTGCCCGCCTGCCCACAGGGGAGGTCAGAAGGCAGGCTCTTAGATCCATCGCAAGGTAACTATGGGGTCTGGAGAGACCGTTCAGAAGGTTAAAGGTCAAGCTTGACCATCTTGAGTTCAATCCCCTGGGCCTACATGTTAGAACAAGAGACCCTCTGACCCCCATATATGCACACACATGAAATAAAAATTTTAATGTTTTTATTTATTTATTTGTTTGTTTTGTTTTGAGACAGGGTTTCTCTGTTGTGACTCTGGCTGTCCTGGAACTCACTCTGTAGACGAGGCTGGCCTCGAACTCAGAGATCTGCCTGCCTCTGCCTCCCCAGAGCTGGGATTAAAGGCGTGCACCACCGCCGCCTGGCTGTATTTTTTTGAGAATTTTCCCACTCTTTTTTTAAAATGACATTTTTTTTTTTTTTTTAAAACCAGAGGTGAGTTTCATACTGCTGACACAATAACCACTTCTTTTGTAACCAAGTATCTTCTGAATAGCCATTTTGAGACCTAGAACATTCTACTACCGATCCCTCTTGCACAGATAACTTTCGCACTGGTAGAGGACTCTTACGTAGGACCATTACTATGGTGACTTTTACAGTAGGCATGGAAGTTTAACAGCAAGAATCCTCAGGGGCCGGAGAGACGGCTCAGTGGTTAAGAATACATACTGCTCTTCCAGAAGAGCCAAGTTCAGTTCCCAACACCCCTGTTGGGTGGTTCACAATCACTTACGCCGCCAGCTCTGGGGAGATCCAGTGCCCCCTGTTGGACTCCAAGGGCGCTACACTCACATGAGTATACACACATTCAGATAAACATGCATACGCATTAGTTTAAAATAAAATAATCAGGGCTGGAGAGGTGGCTCGGTGGCTAAAAGCACATGCTGCTCTTCCAGAGGACCTGAGTCCCAGTCCCAGCAGCCGTGCTGGGTGGCTCACAACGGCCTGTAACTCTGGTGCCAGGGCATCCGATGCATTTTTTTCCGGTCCCCAAGAACACAATACATACAGATACACATAGTTTTAAAAATAAATTGATTTTTAAAAGAAGTACCTTCCATTTAAAAATAAATAAAAATTAAAAATGATAGAATATTTTTTCAAAAACAAAGAAAACAAGCCTCATGTCCTACAAACCCACCATCCCCTCTGACAGATGGAAAATCCAGGACTTTCTCTTCTTCCTCAAGAGACCACATCTAGAGGGATGGTAGGACCAGAGCTGTAATCCCAGAACTCAGGAGACTGAGGCAGGAGGGTTGCTCTGAGTCCAAGCCTAGCCTGGGCTAAATACCGAGACTTGGTCTCTAATTAATTTGTTCATTTAATTTTGGGCCAAATCAGAATGACGTTTCTAGAAGCAGAGACAAAGAGAGAGAACAGTGCTTGTCTCTGCAGTGTTCTGTCTGGGCAGATTTTTTTCAACATGGTCACATGGCTGCTCAGAGCTGGAAAGCAGTACCTTTGAGTTCAGTGCGCACTCAAGTGGCGTCTCTTTCAGTCTGTTCTGGATCTCTGTGGGGGCTCCATTCTGCAGCAGCGTCTCTATGATGCCTTGGTAACCCCAGCGCGCAGCCACGTGCAGGGCCGTGTCTCCTTTCTCGTTACCGATATCCAGTCTGCAGGCCTGGACATCATAGTAGACCAGAGCCTTCACACACTGTGGAGACACAGCAGAGTCATGGTTTTCTAACATGCAAGCCTAGGGCAACCTCAGGGCTTCCCTCAGGAATGTTCATGCCCTGGTTTCACCAAAGCTCCACTCACCAATACAAAATACAGAAACCAGCAGACACAATTCAAGGATTCCACATTCTCTGATCGGGACACCTCTTTTTTTTTCCCCCAAGAGAACCCAACTGAGTCAGTGGTAGAGCCCCTGCCTAGAATCCCCCAGTGGGGGGCTGGGGGCGTGGCTCAGTGGTAGAGCCCCTGCCCAGAATCCCCCAGTGGGGGCTGGGGGCGTGGCTCAGTGGTAGAGCCCCTGCCTAGAATCCCCCAGTGGGGGCTGGGGGCGTGGCTCAGTGGTAGAGCCCCTGCCCAGAATCCCCCAGTGGGGGGCTGGGGGCGTGGCTCAGTGGTAGAATCCCCCAGTGAGGGGCTGGGGGCGTGGCTCAGTGGTGGAGCCTGCCCAGAATCCCCCAGTGAGGGGCTGGGGGCGTGGCTCAGTGGTAGAGCCCCTGCCCAGAATCCCCCAGTGGGGGGCTGGGGGCGTGGCTCAGTGGTAGAGCCCCTGCCCAGAATCCCCCAGTGAGGGGCTGGGGGCGTGGCTCAGTGGTAGAGCACCTGCCTAGAATCCCCCAGTGAGGGGCTGGGGGCGTGGCTCAGTGGTAGAGCACCTGCCTAGAATCCCCCAGTGAGGGGCTGGGGGCGTGGCTCAGTGGTAGAGCCCCCTAGAATCCCCCAGTGAGGGGCTGGGGTGTGGCTCAGTGGTGGAGCCCCTGCCTAGAATCCCCCAGTGGGGGGCTGGGGGCGTGGCTCAGTGGTAGAGCCCCTGCCTAGAATCCCCCAGTGAGGGGCTGGGGGTGTGGCTCAGTGGTAGAGCCCCTGCCCAGAATCCCCTGTGAGGGCTGGGCGTGGTTCAGTGGTAGAGCCCCTGCCCAGAATCCCCCAGTGAGGGCTGGGGGCGTGGCTCAGTGTTAGAGCCCCTGCCCCCCCAGTGGTAGTGGTAGAGCCCCTGCCCAGAATCCCCCAGTGAGGGGCTGGGGGCGTGGCTCAGTGGTAGAGCCCCTGCCCAGAATCCCCCAGTGAGGGGCTGGGGGCGTGGCTCAGTGGTGGAGCCCCTGCCCAGAATCCCCCAGTGAGGGGCTGGGGGCGGCTCAGTGGTAGAGCCCCTGCCCAGAATCCCCCAGTGAGGGGCTGGGGGCGTGGCTCAGAGCCCCTGCCTAGAATCCCCCAGTGAGGGGCTGGGGTGTGGCTCAGTGGTGGAGCCCCTGCCTAGAATCCCCCAGTGGGGGGCTGGGGGCGTGGCTCAGTGGTAGAGCCCCTGCCTAGAATCCCCCAGTGAGGGGCTGGGGGTGTGGCTCAGTGGTAGAGCCCCTGCCCAGAATCCCCCTGTGAGGGGCTGGGGGCGTGGTTCAGTGGTAGAGCCCCTGCCCAGAATCCCCCAGTGAGGGGCTGGGGGCGTGGCTCAGTGGTAGAGCCCCTGCCTAGAATCCCCCAGTGAGGGGCTGGGGGCGTGGCTCAGTGGTGGAGAGCCCCTGCCTGGCTCAGAATCCCCCAGTGAGGGGCTGGGGGTGTGGCTCAGGTGGTAGTGGTAGAGCCCCTGCCCCCAGTGAGAATCCCCCCCAGTGAGGGGCTGGGGGCGTGGCTCAGTGGTAGAGCCCCTGCCTAGAATCCCCAGTGAGGGGCTGGGGGTGTGGCTCAGGGGTAGAGCCCCTGCCTAGAATCCCCCAGTGAGGGGCTGGGGTGTGGCTCAGTGGTAGAGCCCCTGCCCAGAATCATCTCCCCCCACCTACCCGGGAAGGACTGGGAGTGTGGCTCAGTGGTATAACCTCTGTCTTCTAGTCTAGCATGCAAAGGAGGCCTTGGGGACAATTCCCAATAACAACCAAAACATGAGGGGGAAAAAAACCAAACCAAACAAAAATATCATCAAATCCCAATCACTAAGAAGTAAGTAGCCGCCATGCCTACAATCTCAGCATTTAGAAAGCTGAAGGAATTTAAGGCTAGCCTCGGTGACAGACAGGGATGGCGTGTCTCAAAATAATGTAAAACGGAAAAAAATCAATAAAAGCTTTCAAGCTTGCAAAACAAAGTTGGAATACTGCAAATTAATTACGTACATTGGGAAAACATGTAAGAAAATTAAGTTGTAGAGTGGACTGCAGAACCCCCCCAAAATGAATCTCAAAGTAGGGGGACGGACAAGGGTTTGCCGAGAAAGTTATATACAGACGGGTTATTCCTACTGGAACTTAAAAGTGACTTTTCTTACTATGAAGAGCACTTACGTCTTTAGATACAAATGACAGAATATTCGATACCGCTCAGTTTTTCTACAAGGGCATGTATACAGAGCCAAGCAACAGGAAGAAATGGACGTCACAAAGGGAGGGATAAAATGTAAAGTCTGAATAGACAGAGGGTTGAGAGCCAGAGAGGCGGTCGTGTGGACGAGTAAAGATGATTTAACTTCGGGGAAAGATCCCGGGCGGCTAGCTAGGTCTTGGATTTCTCAATGAACAGCATCTGTTAACAGTCGACATTTAGTTGATTTAAGCTACGGGGCCAGCAGATGGCGCCACAGCGGACGCACTGCTACAAGAGCCTGGGGCTCTGTCCCCGGACCCGTGGAAAGGTGTGCACGTGCGGGTTAGTCTCTGTCAGCTTGACAAACTAGACTTTTCTGGGAGGAGAGAACCCCAACTGTGAAAATGCCCCCATCACGCTGGCCTGTAGGCTCGTCCGTGGGGGCATCTTCTCGGTTAGTGAGGCCCAGCCCGCACCAGCCCGCCGTGGGCTGAAGAAAGCAGGCCGAGCAAGCCGCGGGGCGCGGGGGGGGGGGGGGGGGGGCACCCAGTGAGCAGCACCCCTTCGTGGTGCTCAACTAGGACAGGGGAGAGGGAGAGAACGGACTCCGCGCGGTTGTCATTTCCGGACCCCACCCGCGTGCCACGGCGCCCGGACCCCGCGCGGGTGCACGCGATCACGGAAAAGGAAATAAAACTTTAAAAAAAAACTCGACGCCACTGTTCCGGTCATCACCGACACAAAACACAACCACGGGCCGGCCCGAGACCTGAGTTTCTTCACGCGGGAGAAACAGGAGGACGGGAAACGCGGTGCTGGCGGGCGCCGGGGGCGGCGGGGGCCACTTACGTCCTCGTGTCCGTAGCTGCAGGCCAGGTGCAGGGGGGTGTTGCCGTTGTTGTCCTGCACCTCGGAGCTGGCCTTGTAGTGCAGCAGCAGCAGCTGGCGGAGGAGGAGACAGCGGCTGAGCCCCAGGAGGAGCGGAGCACCCCAGCATCCCCAAAGGTGTCCTTCCAGGGGGCGGGGTCATGAGCGAATCTTAACCATTACACAGGCACTCCTGGCCCTGAATCCAAAATGTGCTTGCTTGCTTGCTTGCTTGCTTGCTTGCTTGCTTTCTTTCCCTCCCTCCCCCCCCACCCCCCCCCCTCTCTCTCTCTCTCTCTCCCCTTCCTTTCTTCTCTCCTTCCTTCCTTCCTTCCTTCCTTCCTTCTCTCCTTCCTTCTCTCCTTTCTTCCTTCCTTCCTTCCTTCTCTCCTTCCTTCCTTCCTTCCTTCCTTCCTTCCTTCCTTTATAGTCTTAGGGGAGAAACTCAGGGTCTCGCCTATGCTAAGGAGGTGTTTCCGCACCCAGACACATCTCCAACTCCCCAAACCTGAAAAGTGTTAAGTTCTTGACACAACCAGAGTAGAGAACTCCATACCCAGTCTCATGGGACGGAGCATGTGACGTGCACCAAAGCAGATGCACGTTTAGGATATTATACAAAACCATCTTTAGGCTATGTGCCCGATATTCCAAAATCCAAAACATTAAGGTAAGGGACCCTCACCCTGTGCCTCTATTGAAATCATACCACTGCAGGCTGGCCAGAGAGCTGGGCAGATAAAGGCGCTTGCCACCAAGCCCGGCAACCTGAGTTCAATCCCTGGGACCCGCATGGTAGGAGGAAAACTTACCCTTTGATCTCCTCGTGTGCACGGTGGCCACGCGCACACACACACATGTAATACACACATGAATTACGTTATGTCATTGCTTCCCTTCAAAACAATGTTTAAAGAAAAAAAATGTCTGAAACCCTGCCCTTCCCTCCCAGAGAGGATCAAGAAATTTCCCGTCTCAACCCATCTCCAGGGAAGTGCCTCGACTCCCGGGTTCCTTGGGCCTGGCAGCAGGAGAGCCAGCACCGGAGTAGTGCACGGTGCAGCTGCGACGCCACCGCACAGAGCAGAGCCGTCTGAGAAGGGCCGCACGCAGCCAGGCTGCTCACCGTTACGCTTTGGAAGCCTTTCTGACACGCCAGATGGAGGGGAGTGGACCCGTGATAGTCCGTGGCGTTCACGATGGCACCTTTGGAGACCAGGAAGTCAATGAGGGACGCCTGCCCTGCAGAGCAGAAGACTTCCTGTTGGTGGAGGAAGCGGAGGGCTTCTGCCCACATGCTACCTTGCTCTCGATGGCCCTGGCGGCACACCCAAGGAGACACACTCAGGAGTCAGGCTCCGCAGGCTTGGATCACTCTGACACGCCCCGTGAAGGGATCACGCTCAAGTCTATTCTCGACAACAAACGGCAAGGGGCTGGAGAGGTGGCCCCATGGTTACGAGCACTGGCTGCTCTTCCAGAGGACCCAGGTTCGATTCCCAGCATCCAAATGGTAACTATAGTGACATCTGTACTCCAGTCCCTTAGTTTTGAGATGAACTCTGACTACATGACCCAAACTAGCCTTGAACTGCTGTGTAGACCCCACTGACCTTGAACTCATAATCCTCCTGCCTCAGCTTCCTCAGTGGCCTGGATTACTGATCTACATCATCACTCCTGGTTCAACGTTATCTTTAAAGATAGAGATATGAACCCCAAACCACAGCCTGCGAGGGGAGACCTGTCAGCCTTTCCTGTCCTGTGGGATGCCCCTACAACACAGCCCCTGCCAGTACCCCATCGGCTGGGCATCCACTGGCCCCTGGGGTACCATCCTCAATAACCCCCCAGGAGCCAGCCCAAGGCCACATACCACAGAGAGCAGCCACATGGAGCGGTGTTTGACCCCTGTCGTCTCTGGAGAAAGGAGTGACTACCGAGGAGTCATTCAACCTCCTGAAACAGAAAGGTGTGGGAAATACAATAGAGAAAGGCATGGCAAAGCCCCTCCCTGCTAGGCTGCAGGAGACAGTGTCAGACTGTGGACCATCAAGGCGATGGCCAGCATCCGCATCCCCATCCGCATCCGCATTCGCATCCGCATCTACGCTGTTACAGGACCAGGGGAGTCACCTCTGGGGCGAGGATCTGAGGCCCGTAGCTTCGGTGTCCTTCCCACGCCAACCCTTTATGCCTCAACGCATTTCGAAACCCTGGGACTCAGCTGAGGATGCAGAAGAGGCAGGGTCGACCTGCTCTCATGACAGAGCCAACAGCCCAGGGGCGACGGGAAGAGCCTTGTTCACGGTTGCACGGCAGGGCAGTAGGAAGGGCCACTGCAGCCCGTGAACCCTCAGCCTGGCTCTCGGAGCCCGCCGAGGCCCCCTCTTACCCAGAGACGAGCTTCTCACAGTCCTCGCAGAAGCAAAGCGGGTGGCACATCTTCTGCATGGCATCTCTGTCCTGGTCATCGTGGCTCAGAAGTCTTTCCACCTCTTTTTGGTTACCAGACGCGATGTGCTAAAGGGGGTGTCCCAAACACCGTCAACGTGAAGGAAGCATTTGCTTTCCGAGCAGTGGTTTTGGTCTGGTCTGGGTCTGGTTTGGGTCTGGTCTGGTCTGGTTGTCAGTGGCAGTACTTGTCACTGGACCCCAGACCTCTCACACACTTGGCAAGTACTCTGTCATGGAGTCACATATCCTGGCCCTTTTTCTGCTTAGGGAGACAGGATCTCCACTGAGCTGCCTAGGCTGGCCTTAGAGTTTGTAATCCTCCTGCCTCAGCCTCCTGAGCTGAGTAGCTGGGATGACGAGTTGGGACCACCACGCCTGGCTTACTTTAATTAAAATTGGTCTCATTCTCTAGCCCAGGATACCCTTGAACTCTTTTTTTGTTTGGTTGGTTTCTGAGGCAGGGTTTCTCTATTGTAGCCCTGGCTGTCCTGGAACTCACTCTGTAGACCAGGCTGGCCTCGAAACTCAGAGATCCTCCGGCCTCTGCCTCCTGAGTGCTGGGATTCAAGGTTTATTTGAGATCATGCTGAAATGGCCTGTTTCCTGGGACTGGTTTCAGGCATATCTGGGCAGATGGTTTGATGACATAAGCCTGGATGACAGCTCAGGACAGCTTTCACATTCCAGTGACTGTTTCTATAAATGCTTAGTCTCATTTAAAAAAAAAACAAATAAAAAAACCTGACAGAATTTCCAAAATACTAAGGAGAAGCCTGCAATCCATCTCACAAGCTCAGTGTGGATTTTGACACTTCGTTAGCAAGGTTCTGCAGTTTCTGCAGGGTGACACATGCATTTAATCCTAGCACCCCAGGAGGCAGAGGCAAGAGAATCCTGAGTTTAAGTTCAGCATGGGCTACATAGGTAGAATACTGTCTCAAAGCACCAAGGCCTGAGGGCATGGCTCAGCTAGAGAATGCCTGCCTGGAGCCCACCAGGAAGGGGCTGGGCGTGGCTCAGCTGCAGAGTGCTTGCTTGGCAGGCGCAAGGTCTTAGGTTCAATTTCCGGCGTCCACAAAGGAAGCGGAGGGGACAGACTGACAGACAGACAGACGGAAAGACAGCGCCTCAGTGCTGTCCCTATAGTAATCAATTGGAGCCTAGGCTTAAGGGAAAGAAAACAGCTGCAAATTCACAGGAGGCCAGCCAGCACACAGACCCACAGGGCTTGGCCCCTGTGGCTCGCAGATGTGCCCCCTCTAGGGGACCTACTCTGGCTCCCAGAATTCTAGAAACACCAGCAGACTCTTGGAAAAAGTCCACTCTGAAGAAGCTCACAGTGATGGCTAGAAACTGCCCCAGGAGCTTCCCAGGAGCCAGAGAGCAAAGCCCCAGGGGATCGGGATGCTGCACTCTCTCCCAAGGCCTACCGCAAGAGCCCTGGCGCCTTGGGTCCAGCAGCAACGGTACCAGCTCTGTCAGGTACTGGGCAGAGGTCCCAGAGAGCTGGCCTTGAATAACAGACAAAGGTTCCGAGGCCCAGCGGCCATAGTGCCTTCTGCAGTGGTAACCACGCACGGTATGTTGGGAGAGAGAGAGGCAGTCTCGTTTCAAACCACCCTCCCAGACAGAGCACAAAAGAACCTCCCGGGGCGTTGCAGACACGCACCGTCACCTCCGGGAGACACGGGGCGTCTTACCTTAAACAGGCAGTCGATGGGTGTTGACGTCATCTGGGACAGTAAATTCATCCTCTGCTTGAGAAACAGTCTGTCACCAAGTCCCTCGGCATCCTGCGGTCATCACAGATCACAGACCCCCGTCACAGACCCTCCCCGTAGAAGGCCCAGGCGCAAGCCCTGCATTCATCCCAGGATGGAACTCTGGAGATTGTGGCCTGGGGCAGCAGGACCTCAGGTGAAGAAAGTGTCACCTACAGGCGTGGAATGTGTCGTATACACACCATCACCCTCTGGACTGAAGCCGGCTTGTCCTGGCTCCCTCCTGTCACGCACCTCCCTCCTAACGCCCGAATGGCCTGACTCTGCCACTGTAACCAGGGCTGTGGATGGTACCCCCCCCCCCCCCGACACACTGGTTTTAGTTCCTGGTGCCAAGCAGCGGGAGCAATCTTGTTTGGTGAACACGCTCCTGAAAACACCAGCCTGATTCACTGGGAGAAAATCTCGGACGGCACAGGGGAAGTCCTGGCGGGTCTCTCACCTGAGGCCGCTTACTGCATTTCAGGAGTCCGCCCCAACTAGTTCTGCAGATCTTCCTGTCACAGGTAATGCTTACCTGCATGTGAAAATATCTAGAAGGTTGGGCTACGGAGATGGCTCAGTGGTTAAGAATGCTTGCTGCTCTCCCAGCACCCACATCAGGTGGCTCACCAACTGGCTGCGGGGAATCTGACACCCTCTTCTGCACTCACACACATGCATATAAATAAAAATAAAATCTAAAAAAATCTAGACATTAAATTTATTATTCACTCTAGTTATTAGTTATTGTTAGTACCTGACACCATAGCTAAAACTGTGTGTGCGGAGTGTTTGAGGCAAGACTTTCAATACTGTGTTCTGTTTCATTGTGGGCTGGCTTTGTTTTGCGGTGCCAGGGCCTTACCATGCTGCTCGGAGCCCTGTCTCAGAGAAATGCCCCACCTCTTTCTGCAGAATCTGAAGCAAAGTGATCAACACTGAGTCTCACCCATAGCCCTTACTAATGGATTCTACGCAGGGGCTCTACCACTGAGCCACGCCCCCAGCCCCTCACTGGGGGATTCTAGGCAGGATCTCTACCACTGAGCCACACCCCCAGCCCCTCACTGGGGGATTCTAGGCAGGGCTCTACCACTGAGCCACACCCCCAGCCCCTCACTGGGGGATTCTAAGCAGGGGCTCTACCACTGAGCCACGCCCCCAGCCCCTCACTGGGGGATTCTAGGCAGGGGCTCTACCACTGAGCCACTCCCCCAGCCCCTCACTAGGGGATTCTAGGCAGGTGCTCTACCACTGAGCCACGCCCCCAGCCCCTCACTGGGGGATTCTAGGCAGGGGCTCTACCACTGAGCCACGCCCCCAGCCCCTCACTGGGGGATTCTAGGCAGGGGCTCTACCACTGAGCCACGCCCCCAGCCCCTCACTGGGGGATTCTAGGCAGGTGCTCTACCACTGAGCCACGCCCCCAGCCCCTCACTAGGGGATTCTAGGCAGGGGCTGTACCACTGAGCCACACCTCCAGTCTTGTGCCTATTTTACAAAATCCATGCTCACCTGGAGCCCTGGAACTAAATGGTACAATGACAAACTAACTCCTTCACAAAGACTCTTGGTGGGAGGTGAAGGAGACTTTTTTTTTCCAGATAGGTGATGCTTGAGACTCACAGGCTCCTGCCAATATTCCCCCATGCGGAACAAGGTTCTTTCTTTACATTTCTCTCAGTTCTGACTTGGCTATGGATGGAGACAACAGTGCCTCAGGGAAGGGATCATTTCCAGGGTCCTCAAGCAGCATCCGACGCATCTGCCCACCCCCAACCCCCACCGAGGACTAACTACTGCGACACACATAGGCAGCCAGCACCTCCGAAGGAGTTGCCTCTGTCCCCAGCTGCCTCCGGCTATATAAAGCTCCAGCAATCTGCTTGGGAGGGTGACTGACAGCTGAGTAGCTTCGGGCCAGGGAAACATCAACGGCACTGCACAACAGGCCAACCAGGGCTATTTTCTCACGTCTGGGGTCTATGTTGAAGTGAGGAAAGCTGGCATTCCGGGAACTAAATCTTCAGGGGAGAACAAGTCCCGCAGAGGCGGGACAACCCAGAGGCTCATGAGAGATGAGCAGAAACCATTTATTAGGGACGCAGAGCGAGGCATGGTGGTGCCTCAGCTCAACAGGACGGTTGGGAGCTCAAGGTCAGTGCGGCCTAAGCAGAGAGAACTGACCTCCAAAGACAAGGGCTCAGGATGGAGCTCAGAAGAGCCCAGCCTGCATCAGGACCCGAGGTCCACCCCCCACAACCTCCCCCAGCGTCGTCACTTTCCCCAAAACAAAAAGCCAAGAGAAAGCAAGGCAGACCCGGGGTGCATAACAACAAAGCAGGCAAATAAAGTAAAAATTCTTTAAAAAATATAGGGCTGGCTGGACGGCAGTGGCACATTCCACGAATCCCAGAACTCGGGAGGCAGAGGCAGGAGGATCTCTGTGCGTTTGAGGCCAGCCTGGTCTACAGAGTGAGTTCCAGGACGGACAGAGTTACAGCAGAGAAACCCTGTCTCAAAAAACCAAAACCCAAACCAAAACAAAACAAACAACAACAAAAAACAAAAACAAAAAAGGGCCGGAGAGGAGGCTCAGTGGTCAGCGCTCGCTGTTCTCCAGAGAACATGAGCTTGGTTCTCAGCACGCACATCAGCGCTCGCGGACTGCCTGTAACCCCAGTTCCAGAAGATCCAGCTCCCTCTTCTGTCTCTTTGGGAACTGGCGCACACTTGGCATGCACACACACAGACACACATAAATTACAAAATGTAAAGACTTAGAAGGGAAGGGTCCATTTATTTCAAGGTTCTCGGCCTTGATCCCGACGCCAGAGTTGTGAAATTCTGTTTTTGGAAAGCTCAAGTCCCCCCTTAAGGACGCCTGTGGCCAGCTCAAGTTTCAAGCTACTCTGGAGAGGAAATTCCTATGGAACCACGTGACATAGAACTGATAATGAAACCAATTCAATTGATTGATCTGCAGAAGCCTGGCCTGCCGAGTGGAGGAGATCCACACGGGAGAGAGCCCGCTCTCTCCCCGGAAAACGGCATCACCGATGTCCATGAGCTAAAAGAAGCCAGTCTGCAGTAAGCAGAGTCTGTCTTAGGGACAGAACCCCGCTGCACCGGTTGGGTCAACTGGCCAAGCAAGGTGAAGCTGCAGAGCACCCATCTGGCCTGGCTTGCTCAGTACCGGGTTGGGGGGGGGCAGGGGGGGCAGTGTGCGTTTTTTGATACGGGGTCCTAATACATGGAGCCCAAGCCAAACTCAAACGCATTCTCCTCTTTGCATATTTTATTTACATCTATTAATTTTTCCTCTTTCCTTTGTCATCTGATACAGTCTCACAGCAGAGCCCTGGCTGACATGGAACTCGCCAAGTGTCTAGGCCGGCCTCAAACCCGCAGTGATCCTCCTGCCTCAGCTTCCTAAGCACTGGGATTACAGCCACGACCACCACACCTGCCCGCTCTCCATTTTACTGACTTCAGCTAGGAGGTTTTTTCCTGAACACTACTCCGTTTATCCATCACCACGGAGTCAGACAGGCCAGCAGTAAAACCTTGGCTTAAGACTCACGGTTGACATACAAACAGAACCACTCTCTCTCACCAAAGCTCACCAACCAGCCAAGGAAACCATAATAAGGCCACTGAGTCCTCAAACTACACACATTAGTTATCATCCCTTGCCTATCCCCCTCCCGGAATCCAGACTTGCCGTATCTGGGTTCCTTCCCCACACACGTGCCTCTGAAGATGACGGGATTAACGAAGCGGAGAAGGCACAGTGCGGATGCCGCTGGCAACGCGCCGGCTTCCCGCAATCATTTAGGGGCTTAACGTTCAGTTTCTTGAGTAGCTCAGGCTCCAGCCTTGGGAGACCACGAAAGAACAACCCACCCCCTCAATCCCAACTCTCTGTCGCAGGTTCCCCGATAGCCACAGAGGGAGGGCGGGCTAGCAGGGCCGTCTTACAGGTGGCTTCGTAGAGAGACTTCCTTGCCGGATGTATTCGATTGCAGCCTCAACTGAGGTCAGGCAGTACCCCAGCTCGTCTTTGGCCGAGCTGCTAAATCTGAAGTTTTTGATGTAACTCAAATTTGCCATCCTAACCAAAAGAAGACAAAGGGGTTAGGACTGGATAATTAAACCGTGAAGAATGCTATTGACTTGGTTGGCTGATTAAAGATCTCCAACAAGTCTATTCGCTAGGGGCAGGGTTTGGGGTATAATGTCCCATGGGCTGCCTCTTGATCCCACTGCAGATATGTGTACAATTAGGACAAGAAAAACTACTTGTTACTTCCCTGGAAAGGACTGGTGTGGTGGTTTGAATGAGAATGGCCCCCACAGGCACACATTTGAACGTTTGTTCCCCAGTTAACGGAACTGTTTGGGAAGGACTGGGAGGCGTGGCCTTGTCGATTAGGTGTGGCCTCTTTGGAGGAGGTGTGTCACTGGGGTTGCGCTTTGAGGTTTCAAAAGCCCAAGCCAGGCCAAGCACGTGCTCTCTCTGACTGCAGCTGACAGATCGCATGGGCTCTTAGTTACTGCTGCACCACCCTGACTGTCTGTCCATCACCACCCGCCATGATGATCGTGGACTAACCCTCGGAAACCATAAGCAAGCCCCCAGGTAAATGCTTTCTTTTATAAGGTGTCTCGGAGTTAGTGTCTCTCCACAGCAATAGAACAGTAACTAGAGAGCTGATTATCAGGGATTTTGGTTTGACCCTGGCAGTCCTAGAATTTGTTATATAGACCAGGCTGGCCTCGAACTCTCAGAGATCCACTTGCTTCTGCCTTCGTAGTGCTGGGATTAAAGGGGCGTGCTACCACACCCAGCTAGAAAGCTAATGGTTGTAAAGTGAATTATGGTTTTCTGAGGGAGAAAGAGCTGGTGTCTGCTTCCTCCTCAGCAAGCCACATACTTCACAAGGTGAAAGAGAAGCTCTCCAGGCCTCAGTTTCCCCATCTACTCATTGAAAGAGTTTCCCCCTCAAGGACGGAGGGCAGAGACAGCACCTGCTCTTAAGAGGTACATCATGAAACACAGCTGTGCTTAGAGTCACCCCAAAAATACAGAATGCCCAGAGCGGTCGGATATTAAAGTATTTTATGCTGGGCAAAGTGGATCATTACTGCAATCCCAGAACTCAGAGGCTGAGGCAGGAAGAACAAGAGCTGGAAGCCAGCCTGGGCTACATGTGACACCTTGTCTCAAAAGTAAGAAAAGAGTATTTTAAACAACCAAATGTTACCAGTTGGGGATCTCTGTTTTCACAAGCAGATATAACAGGACGGAGAGGAGATCGTCAGCACACACAGTCTCCAAATTCACTGCAAGAGGAAACACAGGCCCACAGCCACCATGAGACACAAGCGGAAGGGCAGACATCTAAACTCGCCTCAACCAACCCGCACACAAAACCACACTCCGGGAAAATCACACGGCAGGCAGAAAAACACTGCAGTCTCCTTGACAGGGCCCTGAAGGGGTGTCGGAGTGAAGGGGACAACAGAAAATACAGTCCGCTGTGCGGATGGCACATGCCTGTCATCCCAGCCTTGGCGAATCCGAGGCAGGAGGATGCTGATTTCAGGGCCAGGCTGGGCTACACAGTGAGTTCCAGGCCAGCCAGGACTACAGTGAGACTTGTCTTTAAAAAGAAGAAGAGAGCAGAGCAGAGCAGAAGAGAGGAGAGGAGAGGAAAAGCAGAAAAGGCTTGGTGAGATAGCACACACTTGTAGTCCCAGCAATGGGCGAGCTGCGGCCAGCCTGGGCTACATAATGTGACCCTGCCTCAAAACCTAACTAAACAAGTACGAAAAAGTCAAACGCATGAAAGGAACAGACGCCAAGTGTCCCGGCGACAGTCCTGGAACCCGTCCCCACAGGCGTGGGTTGCACACGCACCCCTCCCCTCCCTAAGTACGCCTTGTACTTGCTTGATTATCCAATGGCGGCTCTTTGGGGATTATTCTTCAACTATATTCTAGTTTTTCCTTCGCTTCCTTTGCCTTAACTTTTCTCTTTTTCAGTGCTGGGATTGCAACGTGGCACCCAGCAAGAGCGCCGCCCCTGAGTGACGACCCCCAACCCTGATTTACTTTCCACCCTGGAATTGTATATACATACACATACACACACACAAGGTGAGGTGAGACCACCTAACCAGCGGCTGAACCTCTAACACCCACTCCCGGCCCGGCTGAGTTGAAGCGCTGCTTTTCTCCCTCAGGATGTGCGGACCGTAATCCTGCCCTACCCTGCTCCCCAGCACACGCAAACACACACACACACACACACACACACACACCCATGTAACTTTGGTCCCTCTGAGATGCTCCTCCCAGACGGACCTTCATGGACCCGCCCCACAGATGGGCGCATGCTGCTCAGCCAGCCTGGCCCGTCCCCGGCACCAACCTCTCTGGCTGGGAGACTGCGTCATGAGCTGCAGGACCTTCCACAGGCACAGCAGCTTCTGCTGCGGGGATGTGCACTTGTTCAGCTGCCCCAGCTCTCTCTTTGCCCGAGGGATGTTGAAGCTGCGATTTGAAAGGTGGAGACTTTGCACCACAGCAGAGGACCCTGCTGCTCTTGCCCTGGTCGAATACCTGCTTAGACATGTCTTACGACCTCGAGGAAGACCGAGAAGTACTCCGACCCAGGTCAGTGGCGTTCTACCCGGGCTTGCAGGTGACAGAGCTTCACTAGAGACTCAAAAAATAAAAGCCCCAGGAGCCTGGCCTAGGGGTGGTCGGGTGGGCCTGTGCCGGGCCTGTGGTCCTAGCACTCAGGAGGATGAGGCAGGAGGATTACAATTTCAAAGCCGGTCTGGGCTACAAAGTGAGTTCAAGGGCGTCTGGGTTACATAAGGAGCTGCCATCTAAAAAACACGGGCTCTCGGAGCCACGGCTCAGTGGTTAAGAGCATATAGTGTCCTTGCACCCACGTCGGGCAGCTTATAGCTCCAGGCGGATCCAACTCCTCTGGCTGCTGAGGGCACCGGCACTCACATGAACATACCCACACAGAGACACACATATACACATATCTCGAATAATAAAATAAAGCCTTAAAATAACGAGGGGCCACAGAGATGGCTCAGGGGTCAACTTGCAGAGGACCCTGGTTTGATTCCCAGCATCCACAGGTGGCTCATTACCGGCTGCAACTCCAATCCCAGGAATTCGGATGCCCTCTCCAGACCTCTGGGGGCACTGCACACACGTGTTGCATAAAACATGCGGGCAAAACACTTGTCGTACACATTAAAATAAAATAAAAATGAAGAAAACATTTTTTAAAAAAATAGTCACTTTAAAAAATGTAATGAAAGTCCAAGATGGAACTACCCCAAAGATGAGAAGGGTTCACACATCCGAACTTTGGACGCTTTTCACCCTCGTGGAACTTAACTGGATGGAGAGGGCCTCGTAGCTGGGCTTTCTCAGACTGGCAGGTGAGGGTAGATACCCTTCACGTGGGACCCAACGGAGTGAGTCACATGCCCACCTGGAGACAAGTTATACTAAACCCGGCTCCCTTCCGCTCCCACCCAGCCGGCATGCCGGCCCACAAACAGGCGTGGTGGCTACAGGGCAGTTATGGGCCAACTTCGGGCGTCTGTCATCAGCCGGGAGCGAGTGTGCAAAGCGTTAGTCGCACCCACAACCCATCCGTGGCAGAAGACGGCTCCCCAGCGCAAGCGTGCCGAGCCTCCGAGGCTCTGAGAGCTCTTACCTGAACTCGGGTTTCACACCGATGTCTTTCTGCTGAAGATCTTGAAGGCTTCTTGTGATTTTGTTAAAGGCGGCATCCTAGCAACAGATTTGAACAAAGCTTCAAACTTCTTTAGGATTTTTGGGTTTTTTTTTTTTTTTTTTTTGGCTCATTTGTTCATTCTGTTCATTTGTTCGTATCTCTCTACATACCCCTGGCTGTCCTAGAATTTGCTATGTAGACCAGGACGGCCTCGAACTCTCAGCAATTGCCTGATTCTGCTTCCCGAGTGCTGGGATTAAAGGCATTAAGATTTATTTTTAAGTGTGTGTGTGTGTGTGTGTGTGTGTGTGTGTGTCTGTCTGTCTCTCTCTCTGTCTGTCTGTCTCTCTGTCTCTCTGTCTGTCTGTCTCTCTGTCTGTCTGTCTGTCTGTCTGAAGGCACCCTCAGAGCCAAGAAGAAGGTGCTAGATCTCCCAGACCTGGAGTTATAGGAGGTTGTGAGCCGCCCTTCACGGATGCTAGGAACCAAACTCAGGTTCTCTGGAAAAGCAGTATGCACTCTTAACCGCTGAGCCATTTCTCCAGCCCCAAAGCTTCTAATTTCTTGGGATAAAGGTCTAACCCTGGAAAACAAAGACTGCTAACTTACCTCGCTTGCCTCCATGGTCCCCACGTATTTAAAGATCAGGTCATAGATACTGTGATGGACGTACATCTGTGGAATCCACAGACCCAGGCTCAGGGTATGCGTCTGGTGACAGAGAGCCTCCCAGCCACCTGCACCCCACCCCACCCTGCTCTTCTCCTTACCTCTACTGCCTGCTTCATCAGGTTCATCTGGGCTTCCTGCTTTGCAAGAACCTTCTGGAATTCAAGAGAAAGGCTGGTTGAGGGTTTGGCCCTGCACACGTGCAGACGGCTGGCATTTTGTTTGGACATCTGCTTACCAGGTGAGAGTCTCTGAGAAGCTGCTGGAGGCATTTGGTGTAGAGCGCATTTGCAGAGTCCTGTGTAACAAACACATGACAGAGCGGTGAGAGCCCTCTCGCCCCCACAGCCCGCACGGGGGGGGGGGGGGTGCACCCAAGAGTGACAGTCCAGGCGAGACGCAAGCTTTAACAAATCATTTTTTGAAATCCGCGTTCAGCTCTTTGAAGTTACATGTATCTATTTAGGGTGCATCTGCAGCGTGGGGAGGGCGTGTACGACATGGCCTGTGTGGAGGTCGGAGGACAGCTGGGGGGTGCGGGAGGTCAGCTCTCTCCTCCCGACTCGTGGGTCCAGGGGATCCAGTACACACGCTGTCGGGCTCGGGGACGAGCGCCTTCACCCACGGAGCCATCTTGTCAGCCCTCGCCTGCGTATTTGCGAGTGCGTGCCGCAGCCCGCACGAGGGGTCACCTCGGGTGTCAGTTCCCAACTCCGACCCGGCAGGGCCTCTCTTGCAGTTGGCTGCCGCCGCCGGCGGCTTTCGGATTCCGGAGGATTCTCCAGTCTCCACCTCCCATCTCCTCTCCTAAGCTAATGCCATGACAGACCCATGCCGCTGTGCCCAGCTTCGCTGTGGGTTCTGGGGATCTGAACCGAGGAGGTCTGTCTTGCACGTCGAGCACTTCAACCCACTGAACCCTTCTCTCTACTCTCAATTTTTTTTAAGGTGTATATTGGGGAAAAGTTCCCCTTGGGGTTAACACTGACGGCAACAGTGGGGGGGGGGTTAGTTTCTTTATGATACTTAGACTTCTCTGAGATTTTTCACTTCCTAAAGGGACTTATTGTACCATACGAATAGCAGAAACATTTTTTGAAAAACTCCCGGCCGTGAAGCCGGTGCCCAGTGGAGTCCTGGAGCAGACGCGATAACCAACAGCTCTGGCGTGAGAGCAGCCAGGCCGGCGGGACGAGACACAGCTACTAACTATGTGGTGGCGGAAGCTCTTCCTTTCACATTCTCGGAACGCCCGGTGGAAAGCCGCGATGTTCTTGTCGAATCTCTCCGCGTGTCTTCCCAAGAATTCTCTCACATCTTCGATGGTTTTCAGGGAAAAGGGATCTGAGGGTGCGGAGGGTTCTTCTGAAAAAGAGACTGAGGGTCAGGCTGAAATTTTCAGTTTCCTGACCGGTTGTGCGGGGGTGGGGGGGGGGGGTGGGGGTGTCATCTTTTCCCCTGTTCCAGAAGGGTCGAGAACCCCAGCTTCTGAGAGACGGTGGTCAGGGACAGAAGGGAGGGAATGTCCTCATTTCCAAATACTGCCCAAGAACAGCCCAGCTGCCGGACAGCCTCCAGGCAGCCATGCAAGGTCTTTTCAGAGAACAAAATGACACTGGTGTGTGACCCTGGTACAGCCCGTGGGGCTGAGGTGAGCCAATTCCTGACGATTTGGAACTAGCTATGTAGACCATGGTGCATTTGGCACAGGGACTGTATGTACTGTTTCCAGGGGCAACTGAACAATCTACTGAAAAACCAATGAGCTCTCAGAGAGGCAACACACAGCTGGCTTAGTAACGGCACAGAGCTAGACCCCGAGGCTGAGGCCCAGACACAAAGCTGGTGCCCCGGCCCTGCACGGCTCCAGGGACAGCCTTCCTTATGGTTGATCACAGAAGCAGCGAGGTCTGTGTGCACGGCGCACCGCCTGGGATCCGCCATATCTGACACAGCACCCCATCCTCATCCCCCTTCTCAAGGGGAGACTCAGATCAAGTCCCAAAGGGGACTCCCATGAAAGCTATGCAGGTTCTAGTGGGGTCTTAGGTATCTGTGTGTGTGTGTGTGTGTGTGTGTGTGTGTGTGTGAGAGACATTCAAGCTTTGAACAGCTGTGTGAGGACGGAGCTGCACGCGCAGACTCCTCCCCTCGGTACCTGAAGTCTCTCTCTTCTCCAGAGGATGAGCAATGCAGAGAATGCTGAAACTCTCTTCCTTTTCATTGTAGAAAGTCTCCTCAAAGAGGATGGGCACGGAGAGGAAGCAGGCAACGCCGGCTCCTAGTTTAATCCTGTTTCCTTCAATGAGGACATCCTGAAATCAATAAACATCACTGGACCAGCCGGGGGTGGCAGCCACCGAGACCCCTCTGAATCTCCTCCCAAATGGTACTGAGGCAGAACCTGTCACTCCAGTCACGTGTGGGCTAGCTGGACGCGTGACTAGGAAACAAGGAACAGAAGCGGCGAGAGGGTTATGATGCGCCAGGCCTCACGAGCCACAGACACCAACCGCCTAGGAGAGCTTACTGATAACCCTCACCCTCCCAGAGCTGCCGCAGTACCCACAAGCCCCTGTTGCTCAGGGCCTGGGGCCAAACAGCAGATCAAGCCCAGTGAGAAGAGTAGGTAGGGCGGGTCTGGACCCTCGGAATGGGTTGTGGGAGTGTGTCCGAGCAGCACAAATGAAATGTCCACTTCTTAAGACCCTACCGGCTCCCATTAAAAAACAAACAAGAACCGTATACACAGCTGGATATGGTGGCTCAGGCCTGTAATCTCAACGCTTGGGTGGCTGAGGCAGGAGGATCATGGGTTCCAAGGCAGCCTGGGAAATACAGCAACGGCCTCAAAAATAAATAAATAAATAAATAAATAGATAGATAGATAGATAGATAGATAAATAAATAAATAAATAAATACAGGCTAGGCGTGGTGATGCACGCCTTTAATCCCAGCCCTCGGGAGGCAGAGGCAGGCTGATGTCTGTGAGTTCGAGGCCAGCCTGGTACCACAACAAAAGAACTAGCTCAGCGGGATACAGACCTAGAAGGGGTGCGCCCAGGGTTCCCAACATCCAGGTAGATGACTCCCCTCGGCTGCGGAGGGAAGGAAGAACTCCAGCCCCACCCCAGCTCCCATGGCAGAGTCTGGTCTCACTATTACCGTGGCCTCCTGTCTCCAAGGCTCCCTAACAAGGCAGGGGTCCCATAACCCTTTCCAAAAGCAGCTACACACATGTAAAAAATCAACGTTTGCCGCCGAAGACGTGAACGGCGGAAAAGCAGGGTTATTTTGCCTCTGTCCGCCCCACCCCTCATCAACCCTGAGCCACCCCAGGCGTGAGTACCTTTCCGTCTAAGGTCCGAAAGTGTCCTTCCGTGGGTACCAAAACGTAGGACTCGAACTGGCAGGAGGCCTGAACGCTGCTCGGCAGGCTTCCTTTGCGGGGCACTAAGACCTGGAACAAAAGGGGGGTCAGCGCTGGACAGTGCCACGAGCCCAGGATGAGTCCAACCAGGCTCAGCTGGAGTCTGTCAGAGGAAGGCCAGCCCCGCTTAAGGCTGGAGGCCTGGCTTGTTATGACTGGCAGCAAAAACTTTTACTCTCTGAGCCATCTCACTAGCCCTAGCTTGTCTCTCTCTCTTTCTCTCTCTCTCCTTCCTTCCTTCCTTCCTTCCTTCCAATATTCTTCTGAGACAGGGCCATTCTATTGTGTAGCTCTGGCTGTTGTGGAACTCATTATGTAGACCAGGCTGGCCTCAAACTCACAAAGATTCACCTGCCTTTGCCTCCCAGCCCTGAGATTAAAGGGGTGCGCCACCATGCCCGGCTCAATTTGTTTATTTCTAATATGTAAAAGTAGACTAGAAAGCCACAATACAGTGACCCCCACATGCCCTTCATCCAGCTTTAAAAATTAGGAATTCAGCTGGGCGATGGTGACCCACGCCTTTAATCCCAGCACTCAGGCGGGAAGCAGAGGCAGGTGGATCTCTGTGTGTTCGAGGCCAGCCTGGTCTCCAGAGTGCGTTCCTGGACAGTCAGAGTTACAACAGAGAAACCCTGTCTCGAAAACAAAACAAACAAACAAAAAACCCCCCAAGAAACAAAAAGAAGGAATTTAGCGGCCAGTCATGTGTCATCTCTGTCTCCAATCTCTTCCGATCTCTGAGTTATTTTGAAGCAAATCCCAGGAAATTACATAAGGTTGAGAAGCAACCCCTCTGTATATCTTTTTAGAATGCATTTCTGAGCAATAAGGCTTCTTCTAAAAACAGAACCATGAGGCTGGGGAGCGGCTCAGCCGCTAAGAGCTCACGCTGCTCCTGCGGAGGACCCGGGATCAGTTCCCAGCACCCACATCAGCCACCTCACAACCACCTGTCACTCCAGCAAACTGGGATCCAGCGCCCTCTTCTGGCCTCTGGGAGCACTGCACACACATGCACGAACCCACACACAGACATGCACACATACGTTACTTTTGAAAAATAAAATTAAAATAAAAAGCACAATCCTGATGTCTTATTGTGCATAATTGCTCACCTGTTCCAAATTTCCCTAATTATTTCCTAGTTTTTCCTTTTCTCTTTAAAAACATTATCCTTTTTTTTTTTTTTTTTTTTTTTTGAGATTGTTTCTCTGTTGTAACTCTGGCTGTCCTGGAACTCACTCTGTAGACCAGGCTGGCCTCAAACTCACAGGCCTGCCTCTGCCTCTTGAGTGCTGGAATTAAAGGCGTTTAAAAAAGATTTTTAAAATTTTCTACGTATGAGTGTTTTCCAGCTGCATGAGTATCTACGCACTACATGCATGCAGTGCCCACAGAGGCCAGAAGAGGGCGCTTGATGCCTCGGAACTGGAGTTACAGCTGACTACAACTCCATGTGGGTGCCAGGAACTGAACCCAGACCCTCTGCAAGAGCAGCAAGTGCTCTTAACCAATGGGCCATCTCTTGGCCCACGTGTTGCATTTCTGATGCTCATGTCTTTACTGTTTATATTCAGAAAAAATAAGGCTTCCTTTTGTGTGTTTAAATTCTATTCTGCAGCTCCCTTGTGAGTCCCTACTTTGAACAGAAGTAAACATAGTGGCATATGCCTACAATCCCAGCACTCGAAGAAATCCAGGCAGGAGGCTCACCCAGTGCAAAGTCACCTGCAGTAAATTTGAGGCCAGCCTCAACTGTCTCAAAACACATCTGAAATTCTACGTATTTGTCTATTTAAAAGGATGACTTAAGTTTATTTATTTAGCATGTGCGTTTGGGTGCCCATAGAGGCCAGAAGAGGTTGTCCAATTCTTTCAAGCTGCAGGTACAGGCATTTGTCAGCCAGCTGATATGGGTGCTGGGATCCGAACTCCAGACCTCACGATTGAGCTGCAAGTGCTCTTAACCGCTGAGCCAACTCTCTAGGCCCCTCAGACCTGGAATTCTAATTTAAAAGTAAAGGGAGGCCTTCCAGTATCAACTCCGGGTTCCATGGGGGACCCACAAGGACAGAAAAAGGACAGCACAGACACAGAAACAACGACTCTGAAGACAGGAGAGGGGTT
>JAMJFZ010003296.1:1877500-2032500 GCA_026225945.1 Cricetomys ansorgei | reverse complement strand
ACAGGCCCAGAGCCAGCAGTCAAGATTCGGACAGAAACTTCTGAACCACTAGTCAAACACAATCAACGCTCCCTCCATGAGGCTGGTCTCTCTGTCAAGCATTTTGCCACAATATGGAGAGAACTAACTAAAGCTCCCAACCCATGTACTGCGGCGCTCTGAAGCACAGGGATGGGGGTGGGGGGAGCGCCCTCTTTCCAGGCAGCAGAGGTCCCCAGAAGCCACTATCTCTCCTGCACGCTTCTCCCATTCCTTTCCCCTTGGGAAAATGACTTTCCGAGCTATAGCCTAGCTCCATCTCTGTTGCTGCGACAGAAAGCTGGCTGAGCAAGCCTGGAGGAGCAAGCCAGTAAGCAGCACCCCTCCATGGCCTCCAGGTTCCCGCCCCGACTTCCTTCAGGGATGAACAGCGATATGTTAGAATAAGCCAAATAAGCCCTCTCCTCCCCAACTTGCTTTTGGGTCATGGTATTTCATCACAGCAACTGAAACCCAAACTAAGACACCAGGCTTCAGTCCCAGGAGGCTCCCCCTCCAGGCAGCAGCCTGAGGTGACCCCTCGACTGTTCCCGCACACACCAGCTGACACAGCGGGCACAGCACTTCCTCTACGCGTGTCATCCGCCTGCCACAGTTCCCAAGCTGCCCGTGCTCGAGAGCCGCCCTCAGGACGGGAGACTTACAACACCGTGGATCTGGGCCACCTTGCTGTACAAGTCGGGGCGCCACTTCTGAAGAGCCAGGTAGAAAGGGTTTTTCAGGAGATCTTCGTCATACAGAGCCATATGGACTTCAGGGGGGTCCGAGTGAGCTTCCTGGGACAAGGGAGGAAACAGTTGTGAACAGAGATGGCCTCGCCGGGTAGCGGTCGGGCCGGGACTCACTAGCCCAGGCAGGCCTTGAACTCACAGGGAGTCTCAAGTGTTGGATTCAAGGCTTTTCCCGCCACACCCGCAGCAGTTGGTTGTGTTTTCTACTTGTTGTGTTTTTGGTTTTGGTTTTTTTCTGTGCTGGCTACACAAAGACTCGTTTGTGTGTGTGTGTGTGTGTGTGTGTGTGTGTGTGTGTGTGTAAGACCTTGAGTTCCGTCCTTACAGCTCTGTGTGTGTGAGTGTGTGTGTATGCACTTGTGCATGCGTGTGTACATACACGCACAGAGAGTTCTAAGGACAGAACTCAAGGTCTTACACACACACACACGCACACACACAGCTCTAAGGACGGAACTCAAGGTCTTAGGCAAGCTAGGCAAGCACCCTTCCACTGAGCTAAATGTCCAACCCCTTGGCTTTTGTTGTGTTGCCTTTGAAGCAGAGTCTAACTATGCTCAACCTGACCTCACACTCAAGATCCTCCTGCCTCAGTCTCTCTCTGGGACTGCAGTAGGTCTGCAACGCTAAGCCCAGCGTTCTCCTTTTCATCCTGAGCCAGCCCAGTGGCCTGACTTAACTGCCAACAGTGGTTTCGGAACATCAGCCTCCAGGGGTCCTACATACTTCACCCGCATTCTCCATTCTCGAGGTACCCCAAGGACAGCACGCTGGGAAACAGCCCGAGTTAGGAAAAAACCATGGTGGGGGGTGGGGGAGGTACCCACGTGATCTAGGGAACACAGCCAAGCAGAAACACAACGCAGTCACCTTAGGCCGGGCGAGGCCTGCAAAAACATCCAGAGGGCGGTAAAACGAGGGCAGCTGGGAGCGGTTACATTTTGACTTAGCGACACAGCAAAGGCCACCTGAAGACAGGTCCCCTCCGAAGCCCCCGTAACTTATAAAAAACCCTAAACTCTCTCACATGTCTCCAGTCCATCTGGATTTTATTTCTGTATGTGCTATAAGCCAGCAGTTAATTTTATTTTTCCATATGGTGAGCCAATTGTCCCAACATCATTTTTTGGCAAAATCTCTCTCTCTCTCTCTCACTAGTTGGGAAAGCGTTCTTTACCACACTGTGTCGCTTACGTTTCAGTGGTCTAGAGGAGAGCTGCTGCTCGGAAAGAGTCGGCGAAAGGAAGAATGACAGGCACAGACCGTGTGGTTAGACAGACGTTTTTATTTTATCTGTTTTATTTTGAATTATTACATTTTCTATTATTTTTTCACGGGGGGGGGGTGCACATGTGCTACGGTGTGCATGTGGGGGTCAGAGGGCAACTCACAAGGGTTTGGTTCTCTCCTCCCGACACACGTGGGCAGGTCCTGGGAAAGGAATTCAGATCCTTGGGCCTGGTGGGAAGTGTGTTTACGCCCTACACCACCTTACCAGCCGGCTCTACCCACATGGTCTCAAACCTCTGAGCTCACGGAATCTTTGTAACTCAGCTCTCTAATCGCCTGGGGCTGCAAGCGTGTACCACCACGCCTGACGCAAGCGTCCTGTAAATGTCTAGTAGCCACAAAACAGCAGAGAGTGATTTGAACATTTTACATAGCATAACCAATCCAGAATATACTTTCAACACATAATCAGTATTTTAGAGTCACAATTATCGTGGCCAGCGAGAGAGACGGCTCAGTGGATTTGCATTTGCTCCCGACACCGAGGACCTCAGTCCAACGTCCAGATGCACGTGGAAGGAGAGAACCGCCTCCTGAAAGTCGTCCTCTGACTTCTGTTTAAATTATTGTTTTTATTAGTTATCTTACGTGCACCGGTGTTTTGCCCACACGTACGTCTGTGAAGCATGTGCGTGCGTGCCTGATACATGTGGAGGTCAGAGGAGGGTGTCATATCCCCCTGGAAGTGGAGTTACAGATGGTTGAGCCGCCACGTGGGTGCTGAGAATTGAACCCGGGTCCGCTGCAAGAGCAGCCAGTGCTCTTAAACGCTGAGCCATCTCTACCTCCTGTCCTTTGATTTCTACACACACACCACACAGACACACACAATATCTAGAATAATGTTTTTAATGATGGAGAGCTGGAAAGGGTTATTCCATGAACCACAAATGGGCAAGGCCAAAGTTCCCCAGATGGAAAAGTCTGCCTGACAGACAACCACACAGGCCCTACACCAAACGTCTTGGCCCAGTGAGAGCTGACTTGACGGGTGCCTGACCCAAGGAGTTCCCTGCAGAGGAGACTTTTGAGAAGAACCTAGACTAGAGACAGTTGCCTATAATCCTTCCTCGGTCCCCAGGGAGACCTCTGCCACAGCTCAGGTGTTTGAATCATTGAATTCAATATCGCCGGAGCCCGGATAATCCTTTTATGAGCCCCCAACAGAAGAAGCAGAGGATGCAATTTTGCAGGGACAGAGTCGAAATTCTGACGGTTGGCTCTAGCGGGCGGAGTGTGACAGCAGAAGATACTCTGGATAAAAACCACTTGACAAACAGGATGTGCGAAGGACACACCACACTGGCAGAGCACCACAGCCACCACTCCCCAGCCGGGAGATAAAGCCAGAGAGGAAAAGGAATTAGCAGGGCAGGGGAGGACCTGACAAGGGCATGCATACAAAGTCCTGGAGCAATGTTAAGGGTTCAGGGGCAGGGGTTCTATGTAAGCACAGAAAACCAGGATAAAAAACCAATCGAGATGAGTCCACAAAAGTCCTACGAATCCAAGCTGCAAGGGGGTCTTGGCCATCCCTGCCAGTCCTCCAATAATAAGATAATTTACAGAAAAGTCAGTAGCATTAGTCAGAAATGCCACACGCCCTTGAAGGCGAGCTAGCTGAGGCTAGCTACTCTGTGAACAAGAGACAGCCGTATGGGGCCTTGAATTAGCCTGGACATTTCAGGAGACAGGAGGCACAGCACAGTGTGGTTTTGTGGTCTTCAACCGTCCTGCCGACCCAGATGGGTCTGGGTAGTGAGGGCCCATCTGGTGACAGGGTGCAGCTGTATTCAGCAGAATCCAGCACGGGGAACCTGTGCCTTCTAGACTCACACTCCCTGCCAAACGTGACAACTGTGGCTACCTCCACCCTGGGAGGTTCCCAACCAAAGACCCTAACCAGGCACACTCTCCAAGTGATGAGCCATGCTCCCAGTGACGTAGGAGTCAAGGGGTGGAAGCGGGAGACACAACCTCTGCTCTCCAGTCACCCGTGTCCTTCTGGCCCCATAGTATTTACAGATCCCGGCTATATTTTTCTTAAAATCCCTTGTTAAAGCACTCAGCCCTGCGCTTGGCTCACTGTGAGGCTTTTAACAGGAAGCAAGAGGACAGCTGTCTCGCCCAAGCGAGTGAAGGTTAATCCCAGGCGGCAGCCATGCAGGTAAAAAGGGAAGGGGCCCAACACAAACAGGGTGCGCAAAGCTGACCAAACGGTGGGGAGAAAAGGTCAGAGGGCAATTAAGTGTGGAGGGGTACAGTCACTTCTCAGAATGACACCCTGGCACCCTGCTCCCGAGCTGCAGATGGAACCGCCCCGAGCCCATCTTGCCAGGATCTCAGGGGGACAGGCAGGCACTGAGGGCTGTTTCTCAGTATCTTCCCAAAGATGGCCAACCTCTTTGACACACTATAGTCCAGATTCCTCTGAACCCACTCCTTTCTAAGTTATCTATAAAGGTTTAGCTGTGTTCCTCCGCACCCCTTGGAGGGGAGGAAGTCACCAGACAGCAGCCGAATGTCCCCAGCTAATAATCAGGGAGTGTCCAACAGCAAAAAAAAAAAAATCATTGAACAGCACACAGACAGATCAATAGCCAAAAGCCTGCAGTAGCCTGGTCTGAGGCAGCACAGACCGCTAGGCACATGGAGGCCCAGTCATGACTGCAGGCCCTACACAGAGACCTCTGCTGCTCTCCTAGTAAGGATCATTTCAGGTGAGATGTCAAGGCTGGAGGAGCTTACCCCAAGGTCTAGCCTGGGAATACACCTTCACCTAACTTCAAGACCCTGGCTGCTTTCTCCCGTCTTCTCTACCCACCCTCTACCCCAACTTCTCCAATCTCACACACACCTGTCAGGTGAACCACATCCAAGTGCCCTGTCCAACAGTGAGTATCTGTTCTTGTCAACCCCCCCCAACCCCCACCCCGCCCCTAGCCTGCTGAATGGTGTGTACTTAGTGTTTGGTCTTTGTCCAAAGACTTCTGCGCCCTCATGATTACTCACCCCTACAGCCTCCCAAGGGGATGGGCTCTCCCTCCTTCCATCCCTTGGTCCTGAAACCGATTCCCCTATGGAGAGCCACGGGCTGGCCCTGTGCGGCTGCCACTGTCCTCCCCAGAGAATGGCCAAAGTCCTACAGCATCCAAGTTCTGGGTGCAAACGGCCAGCTGAACCAAGCCCCTGGAATGACAGTTAAGAACTGGAGTTCAAGGCTCTAGACCCTCTTGGCTGCCACACCACCACGCCCTGTACTGTGGGGGGGGGGGGGGGGGGACTCTCAAAATGCTAATCTTCGCTGCTGCACTCTGGGGCCAGTGAGAAGTCTACAACGTTTAGTGAAAACAAGAGCTTCTCTCCACAGAACACAAATCTCAACCACTGCACACTCAGTGTCCAGTCTCACCAGCCCTCATTCCCCGAAGCCCCTCACTCCTCCGTGATAATGTGTCACTCGTTAGAGTGTCCACGTCCCCTGCAGCTGGAGGGGAGGATGGAGGGACACCGCCTGGCGCGCGCGTAGCTGAGCAGTCCGTTTTCAACCAAGGAACTGAACAGACTCCGAGTGACGAACGTCTCTGGATACCTAAGAGTTTTCCAGAAATACTCTCTACCTCCTGGGCGAGGGGACCTCGCCACGTGTAAACGTGAAGCAGGCAGGGATAACCCCCCCACCTCAGCCTTCATGCCCCGCGGGGGCCACCATCAGTCAGCCGAGACAGGGACCTGCACACACAGCCTCCTCCCCAGGTATCCCCAGGGTGGCCACCGGAAAATCTCCCCAGCCACATGGCCTGTGAGCCACGGCCGCTCCAACTGCCCCAAAGTCCCAGCTCCCGGGACCCGGGCCTGCTGTAGAGCCCCAGGAACATTCTCCGAGGACTCATTCTCCGAGCCGCCTCGCCTTCGCTCTGGACGCAGTGGGCATCGTGGGCAGGGCGCGCCCCACTGCGGATAGCAGAGGAACCGGCGGGCTGGGGGGCTCAGCCCACGAGGGGTCCGGGCCCCGGGGCTCCGGTTCGTGGCAGGGAGCCCCTCCCCCTTCCGCTCCCGGGCCCAGCTCGACCTCGGCGCCCCCCCCCCAAGAGTAGGGAAGCGCTGGAGGACACCCACCGACGACACTTACTTAAGAGGCTACATAGTTTCACCTCTGAGATACGACGGCAACTCCGCGGGCCCTGGGCTGGGACCTCAGCGCCCACCGCTCGGGTGCGGCGCCTGCACTCTTCAGCCTACCTCCTTACTCCGCCGTTGGGCGGAGCCTCGCCCAGTCTGTTCAATAAGAGGGCATCTTCGCCGAGACTGACACATAAGTAGAGCAATCGCTGAGTCCAGTTCGGTCGGGGGTGGGGCCCGGGAGACTCCGCGCTTCCTACTCAGGTTAGCCCCGCCCAGAGCCAGGGAGTGCGCGTGCCCAGAATGCGAGAGGGCGGGACCTAGGGAAGATCTGACACTAGGGGTGGGGTCCAAGCTGGGTCCTTGGAACCCGGCTGGACCGCGATGGGGAAGAACCCCACCTAGGGAACCATCCTGCCCAGCCGATCGCCCTGAGCTGCCGCTGACGCAGAACGGAAGTGCCCGGTCCTCCGAGCCACATTCTTCTGTTGCTTCCAGGGTCCATGAGTTGGTGTCCCTCGGTCCTAAACCTTCTTTCTACCGAGCCTCAGTTTCCTCGTCTGCAAAATAGGAAAAAGTTGGATTTGCAGGGCGCTAAGGTTCTAGAACTACAATGGGGTGCACGGGACGGAGAGGAGAGATAGCCACACTTGACCTCCCCTGGCTGGGCCCCGCCTACCCTGGTCCAGTGCGGGGCGGAGGGGAGGGGGAGCTCCCGGCCCAGACCCGGGGAGGGAGGCGTGTCCTAGGAAACCCGATCTTGCTGCCCTTGGCTCCCCGGCTAAAGCTCAACAGGGCGACGTGGGAACGATCGAGGATGGGGTCTGCCCCCTGGGCTGCGCGGGGAGCGGCCGTGAAGGCGAAAGGCGTGCAGAGGCACCGCGCGTGATCCGGAGCGCGTCTGGGGAGAATGGAGGAGCGGGTGGGAGGCAGCTAACCGGACTCCCTCTGCGTGCCGGGGAGTCGGAGGCGCACGTCGAGGGTCCCCGAGAGCGTCGAGAGCGGAGGCCAGGCCATGAGGAGCGTTCGGGCCTCCCTGCCAAAGGCTGGCATCGGGGCTGAGGGCGACCTACGTCGCTGAAAGGTGCGAGTGGGGCGCCATGGCCAGGGAGGAGTGCAAGGCGCTGCTGGACGCGCTCAATAAGACCACGGCGTGCTACCATCACTTGGTGCTGTCTGTGGGCGGCTCCGCGGACACGCAGGACCTCCGCGAGGAGCTTCGGAAGACCCGGCAGAAGGCGCGCGAGCTGGCCGTGGCCACCGGCTCCCGGCTGACTGTCGCGCTGCGCGACGGGGGCTTGGCGGCAGAGGAGCGCACGGAGTTCGAGCGGCTCTGGGTAGCCTTTTCGGGCTGCCTGGACCTGCTGGAGGCCGACATGCAGCGCGCACTGGCGCTCGGAACCGCCTTCCCGCTGCACGCGCCGCGCCGGCCGCTCGTGCGCACCGGGGTGGCCGGCGGCTCCTCCGCCGTGGCCGCGCGCGCCCTGAGCGCCCGCAGCCTGCGGCACGAGGCCGGGGGCGACTTCGACGTAGCCGACCTGCCCGAGTTGGAACGCGAAGTGCTCCAAGTGGGCGAGATGATCGACGACATGGAGATGAAGGTCAACGTGCCCCGCTGGACTGTGCAGGCGCGGCAGGCGGCGGGCGCCGAACTCCTGTCCGGTGCCAGCGCCGGTGCGTCCTCGGCCGGTGGCATTTCGGTAGAGGAGCGCGCGGGACCCTGCGACCCCAGCAAGGCCCTGGCCGCCACTGTTTTCAGCGCCGTGCTGCTCGTGGCCGTGGCCCTCGCCTTATGTGTAGCAAAGCTGAGCTGACCGACGTCCAACGGCCGCCCGCTGCCTCTGCCCCTTCCAGGGCGTGGGGTCTGGTCTGTTAAGGAGAGCAGTAGCAAACCCGGGTGTGAGCGTGCGCGTAAGAACGCGATCCTTTCAAGACACACCTCTGCCTGAGCAAGGCATGTTTTGTTTTTTAACTTGCTGGCCCAGGAGGAGTTAACCACACCAGGCGGTCAGGGCATTACCTCTAATGTCTGCAGGAGCTTTATCTCCTATTAATAGAAATCCATCCACAGTGATCCCAGATCCCTTTGAGTTTGACGGGTTGACACCTTAAGTTCGGTGCCCTCACCTTGGTCGGTAGCTCCCACGCTGCACGAGACAGGATGGTTTGGGGAAGGTGTAGGGTTGCATCCGACATAGCAAGAGGGCCGTTTTTGTTCCCTAGAAAAGAAACAAGCTGCAGTAAGATGTAAGCAGATTTTATTACCTTAATCCTTTGGGGCCTAAGCTTGGGAGAGTGTGCTGATAGAGGTTCGTGCAAAGTGCTTTCTCTTTGGTACACTATTGCACTTCTTGGCAGAGATTGCCCATTAGTCGCCAGGAGCAGCAGCTGCGAGAGGTTTGGTGTTGTGACCCCCATTTAGGAAACCCAAGAAGGTTGTTTCAACTCAGCGTGGTGGATGGAGTTGGATCCATTGCACACTTGCCTCAAGAGAAGACCTCTCCCTACCCATCCCTGGATGGAACAACAGGAAGACGCGCTGCAATCCAAACAGGCACGGACTCCTTCCCAGGGAATTATTTTTTTCCAGAATTAGACCACAATGTTTGACCCTCCTTTGAGGGAGGACTGGGGGAATCCTCTTTGAACCCCTTAATCCTTCTATCCCCGGAATTGACTTGCTGGCCAATAGAAGCGCTAGCCTTCTAGAGAGCTGTCCAGCTGTCTGACCCCATGCTACAGGAAAGGGCAATCTCTGGTACACAGAGGCTGTGAGCCAGTCAGCTGTGACTGTTTTCAAAATGTTAACAGCTTTAACTTGGAACTTAAGGAGCTCTAAACACACACATTATCTGAAGGAATAACATTAGCACGTTAGAGCCAAAGCTGCATTGCTGTTTGTTTGTTTGTTTTCTTTTGTCTTTTAGCATAAAGGACACTAGGCCACCAGCTCATATATGCCAAATGAGTCAAGCTGAGAGATCTTTTGCATGTGCGTATAGGCTACTAAATATGAATCTACATCTATTTTTTAAAATCTATATTTCTTGGGACCAGAGAGATTGTTCAACAGTTACCAGTATGTATTGTAGCCGGGCAGAGTGATGCTCGCCTTTAATCCCAGCACTCAGTGGCAGAGGCAGAGTCAGGTGGATCTCTGTGAGTTCGAGGCCAGCCTGGTCTACAGAGTGAGTTCCAGGACGGCCAAGGCTACATAGAGAGACCTCCCCCGCACACACACACACACACACACACACACACACACAGTATGTATTGTTCTTGCAGAGCACCCAGTTCAGTTCCCAGCACCCACCCTCAGCCCCTCACAACTGCCTGTAACTCTAGCTCCAGGAGCAGTCTGTCGCCCTCTTCTGGCCGCCTCGGGCACTTGTTCCCCTAAGTAAACAATATCCACACACACACACACACAATATCAACCAAAACTAAATCTTTTCTTTTAATCTATATCTTGACTAGAGATTGAGTTTTGAGATCATAGTTCAAACCACCAGAATCATCTACACAAAAGGCAGAGACAGCCTCTGCTTTCCACATGTAAAGAAGGAGACTGTGAGACACACTCTTGGTCCTAAGCCCAGCTTCTTGGCCGGGCTCTGTCTCATTCTTGAGGTGGTCAGGCTGAGAAAGTAGATGAGTTTAACTTTCAAAAGGTAACTTGGAATGAGATCAAAGATGTGCTCGGCTGGGAATGGGGTCCTTTTTTAATCTCTGAAAGTGAGAGAGGGCTGGAGTGGTGATTCCGTGGTTAAGAGCACTGGCTGCTTTTCCAGAGGACATGGGTTGGTTCCCAGCACCCACATGGTGGCTCCCAAAGCCCCTAACTCCAATCCCAGGCAATGTGTTGCTCTCTTCTGGCCTCTGGAGGAACTAATAAGAGTTCCTGCCTCCTCCAGCAAGGTAACCCTAATTAGGTACCTTTCGACCTTTTTGTGCTTGCTTGTCCAGGGTGCCTTGGGGACGATCTAAGAAATAAACTTTGCCTCCCCCACACAACACAACAAGGAGTCTCTGTCACCTTCCCAAGAGACTCATCTCTCAGGCAAGAGAAATCTGGAAGCATTTAGCGACACAGTGTCAGGAAATATCTCTAAAAACCAGTTGGTGAAGGCATCCTGCCATTTCTAAGACTGTAACTCTCTGTTCTTATCAAGGAGTTTTGGTTTATGTTTAAAAAAAAAAAAAAATCAGGGGCCAGAGAGATGGCTCAGCAGTTAAGAGCACTTGCTGCATTTACAAAGGATTGCAGTTCAGTTCACGCCCACGTTACTCCTGCTCCAGGGGATCTAGCGCCCCCCCTCTGGCCTCTCTGGGCATTGCACATACATGCACGTAGAATATAGAAGACAGCCATCTGGCACTGAGTGATCCATTCCGAGCAAAGGGGACAAACAAGCTTCTATTGTCACTCTTCCACCCACGTGGCCATTCTTTGGATATTTAACTAGCTGGGTCATCAGATCTCCACCTGTCTGAGAAGGTGCTCAGATCCCTGAAATGTATGATAAAACGTCGCAAAAAGAAAAGGCTCAATTAAAGTAAATATTCCTCTAGGAGACCCGTGAACCCAGGAAACTCACTGAGTTTGAAAATGTTAAATATGAGGTGAGTTCTTTGGTGTTATGTTGTTGTCCAAGGGGACTGCTACAGGACATGGGCACTTGCCGTGTATGCCTGGTTATTTCCTAGCTAATATGTCTACTCTTGTTCCTGTGTGTAATTCATGAGCTAGCTTGCTGACTGAATCCCGATTCCATTCATGCTTTGTTGTTGAAGTCATCTGTTTTCTATAGGCCCTTTGGTATGATCTTATACTTGGGAAAAGATTCAAAATGCACCAGCTAAGCTGGGGTTTGTGCTGCTTAAGAATGAAGCAGGGAAAGTCACAAGTTCAAGATTACCCCAGGCTGCAGCATGAGTTCAAATAACCTGGGCAACTCAGGCAGATTCAATCTCAAGATAAAAAGTAAAGCGAGGACTGGGTTGTAGCCTAATGGCAGGGCGCTTGCTTGGCATGTTTGAGGCTCCAGATTCAATCCTTGTTACCCACCCCCAAATGTATTAACTGACATTAAAAAGACAAAAACTTGGGGTGTTAAGGAGCCTATCAAGGGAATGGGTTCTGAACTAATGGTAAAGTACTAATGATTACAATAATCATATTGTAGGAAGAAAATGTCCAGATAATTTTTTTTTTTCTAAGAAGGGTGTCACTATGTAGTCCCAGCTGTCCTGGAACTCAATATGCAGACCAGGCTGCCCTTGAACTCACAGAGATCCGCCTGCCTCTGCCTTCTGAGTGCTGGGATTTAAGGTGAGTGCCACCATACCTTGCTTTAAATCTGTAGCCAGTATTGGCCCAGAGTTTGTGATCCTTCTGCCTTGACCTCTTCAGAATATGCTACAACCAGCTGGATGGTTTTTTTTTTTTTTTTTAGATGTATTATTTTAAAAAAGTTATGCTTTTAAATGTCACGAGAGAAAATATTTAGGGTAGAATTGAAGCCTGAGCTTTGTGATTTCCCTGCGGTTTACGGAGTGCTGCGGAAAGGATGTGCGATGCTGAGTAGCCGGAAGTAGTTTTGACTGAAGAAATTCCGGTGAGGTCCCCTGGTAATGCCGCATCCCTTTCCCCCTACCGCGCACATCGGTCCATTTTCAAGCTGCTCCATTCTTCCGTAAGATGTTCTACGATGGATGCTTTGCAAGGCTGTGAGCTGCTGTGTGTGAGAAGCTGGTGACTAAATTGTTTCAAAAAGAGCTCACCTCTGCATTCCCTGGGGGTGGGGGGGGGGGTGCTCCTCCCCAGAGTTCCCAGGCAGAGAACTCTGCCTGTCTCCCAAGTACCTCAAGTCTTTTGATGTCCCTGTGCCTCGCAGCCTCCGCTGGTGGAGATCTTGACCGGTCAGCTCAGTGAGCCCTTGTGGAGTCTGAGATGTTTAACAGACTGTAGTAAAGAAAGACTTATTTTGTTCTTTGGTTTGGTTTGGGGTTTCTTGCTTTGCTGGATGGTTAGGTATATCCTTGTGGGATGCAATTGTGTAATTTAGTGGCTATTGTCTAAAAGTAATTTAGGGGCTGGGTTTAAGGGCACAGACTGTTCTTCCAGAGGTCATAAGTCAATTCTCAGCACACACCATCAGGTGGCTCACGACTGTCCTTAACTCCACCTCCAGGTAGATCAGACACCCCTGGCCTCTGTGGACACCTGCACGCAGACACACATACATACACATACTTTAAAAAATAAACTATTTTAACTATTTAAAAGTAGTTTTAAAAGACTAAAAATCGGACTAACCAGTGGCTCAGGGGTAAGGGGTCTCCTGACAGCCTGAGCTCCATCCTGAAAGCCATGGTCGAAGGAGAGAATTAGCTCTTGGAAGTTGCTCTCTGACTTCTGCACGCATACCGTGGCCACGTGTGTGGCCCCTTCTCTACACAAAATACATAGATAACACAAGTAAAACACAAACAAACAAATATTTGGTTTTAAAAATAAAAACTGATAGAGCTTAGCGCGGCCTCAGTGTACACAGAATTAGAGTACAGACCTTCAGAAGCAAGCGAGGGATTTGAAGTGTCACTCAAGGCTCTGGACTCAACACCCAGCACCGCAAAGACAGACGTTAATGTAAGCCTGCTCTGTAACTCAAGTTCCAGGGGATCTGTCGCCCTCCTCTGGCTTCCAAGGACCCTGCACATCGATTCACACAGGCATACAGTAATTCCGTTTTGTTTTTAGGTTGTTTTGTCTGGCAGTCAGGACACCTGAAGAGACTCTGGGACATCGTAAAGACAAGCCCCTGTTCTTTGTCACATAGTTTGGGGACTATACCAGCTCCCTAACCTTAGGAAACTGTGCAGCAGGGGCTGTTTCTGTGTGTGACGGTGGATCTATGATGGAATCGAAGGTTTCACATCTACATGCTGTATCAAACAGGTTCTAACCACAGTGATTGTGAATAAGTAAAAAGTTAATGATAATACGAAGCATTTATAACCTAACAGGGAAAGGCGCCTTCAAATAATTTCACTGTCAGTCTGCAATTTTAAACAGTATCCGTAATTTTCTTCACACACATTGGAAGGGAAGTGTACACTCCATCAACAGACTTACTCTGCACAGATTCTGCTGCCTAAAGAGGTGTTTGGAGAGGCTTCCAGCTTTCTGGGCGTTTTCTTTCTGGGCAGTCCAGTTGTACTCAGCCTTTAACACAGAAAGCGTGGCCGTGGGCAGCACAGATCAAAGCCATACTTCAAACGTGGTTTCAAAAGGCCCTGTGATGGTGGGACAGTATACCTTTCTGAAAAAAATGTTCCTGTCATTTACTTATCTTTCCATCTTATTCTGTGGTGGGTTCTGTGTTTTCCCTGCGGGACTGCCAGATAGAGGGCACCCTAGTTCTTTCGTGTTTGAGAGTTTTAAGACCTTACATTTATATGACCAATGTAAATATGCAAAGTGATGGTTCCTGTTGTCAAATGCTTTTAAAAAGTCCTTCGAACATTCTGGTGCCAGAAAGCATAGTTGAGTGCTGTCTGTGTGGAGATATATATATATATATATATATATATATATATATATATATATATATATATGTATGTATGCATTGGGTATGTGGAAGAGATCTACAAAGAAATACACAGAAATTAAAATACTTGTTAAGGTGGTGAGATTATGAATGGTGTTTTTCAATATTTTTATTTAATGTTGTTATATTGTTTTTACAATAAAACTTTTAATGCTATTATCATCTGGATAAAACTTTATTAAAAGTTTTAACAATCAGTGTGTCTAACTGAGCATGGTATTACAGACTTTGTTTTGTTTTTTGAAACAAGGTCTTAGTTACTGTTGTACCGATAGCAACAGTTACAAAAGAAAGTATTTAATTGGGGACTTGCTCACAGTTTCAGAGGGTTAGTCTTTTACAATCCTGGTGGGAAGCAGACATGCATGGCCCTGGAACAGCGGTGAGAGCTTTACATTTTGATCTACAGGCAACAGGCAGGGAGAAACACACTGGGCTTGGTGTGGGCTTTTGAAACCTCAAAGCCGACCACAGTGACACACCTCCTCCAACCAAACCACATCCCCTCCAACAAGGCCACACATCCTAATCTTCCCCAAAGAGTTTATTGGTCTGGGGACTAAGCATGTAAACACATGAGCCTATGTAGGCATTCTCATTCAAACCATGGTAGTCTCTCTACAAAGCCCTGGCTGTCCTGGAATTTATTATGCAAAACAGGCGGCTTGGAACTCACAGAGATCTGCCTACTTCTGCCTAAGGAGTGCTGGGATTAAAGGTGTGTACCACCACAACCAACTTGGTATAGACTTTTAATCCAAGCACTCCAGAGGCAGGCAGATCTCTGTGGGTGCCAAGGCCAGCCTGGACTACATAAAAACTTTCAGGTCTGCCAGGGTGAAACATTTTCTCCGACAAACAACAGACAAACCAGTGACAACCAGGCTCCCAAGTATAATGAGAAATAACCAGAACACCCCCCCAATAGCAAAACTCTGTTTTCTTTTATCTTGCTTTTTACCCCCATTGCTGGGTATTGTAGCAGGGGCTTGCACATATGCTAGGCAAGTTTTCTATTGCCGATTATATTCTAAACAGAAAAACATTTTAGAATCTCATGGAGGAGGAGCCAGGAGCTCTGAGTACAAACCAATGAGTCAGCCTCAGCTTCTGCAAAAAGGCCTGTGACCAACACTGTGTTTCAAGACACCAGACATGGACTTCCTTGTTGTCTTTAAAGCTTTCTGATGTTGGGTGTATTGATGCTACAACACAGCTTCGCCTCAAAGGGGAGAAGAGATAGCTCATTCCAGAGGCAAGTGAGTGATGGTGGCTCAGGAACTCAGATTTGGATCACCCCAAATTCTATAGTCTGACCTGGAAGCAGTCTCAGGAGGGTTTTTATAATAACAGAGCAGAGAAATTCATAAATTAAGATACTTTTTAGATACATTGGTGAAATACAAGGGACGCAGGTGTGGTGGTTTGAATAAGAACGACCCCCACAGGCTTAGACATTTGAATGCTCAGTCACCAGGGAGAGGCACTACCTGAGAAGGATCGGGAGGTGTGGTCTTGTTGGAGGAGGTGTGTCACTGGGGGTGGACTTTGAGGTTTCAAAAGCCCAACAAAGCACAGGTGTGCTCTCTTCGCCCCCCGCCCCGTTTCTCTCTCGCTCTCTCAATGGGTCAAGATGTAGCTCTCAGCTACTTCTGAGCACTATTCCTGTCTGCCACCTTGCTCCTGCACCTTGCTGATAATGGACTAATCCCTGAAACTGTAAGCAAGCCCCAAATTAATTGCTTTCTTTCTCTATAGTTGCCGCCCCGGGGATTGAACATACTGAACACCTTCCAATACCCAGTTACATCCTTAGTCCTTGTAAATTAGTGGCTAACAGTGGTTGTCAACTCGAATGGACTGAGAGCCACCTAGAAGCATAGTAAACACAGTTCTGGGTGTGTGCATTGGGGGTGTTTGAGGGAGGACTGAAGTCCACCTGTGAAGTGAAGAAGACCCTCCTCAGCCTGGATGACACAGAGTGAGTGAGCCAGGGCTGTGGAGACGGCTCTGGGTACTCGCGGTTGCTGCACACACACACACAGGGACCCGAGTTCTGATCTCTAGCACCTGTGTAAATGCATGGGCCTTTAATCCCAGCACTTAGGACTTGACTGCTTCACTACACAGACCTCTCCCTCCCTGCCATTCTCCAGCATCCCTCTCTGCTGTGGGTGCATTGGGAAGGACAGCCATGCTAGTCCTTCGGTGCTGCTGGGGACAGAACTTTGCCCCAGAGCTCTTATTACATTGTGCCTATTTTATATTAACAGGCTTAATAATTTGTTACCAGAACACCTCGCTTACATTAACTAGTTTATCTTTAAAAGACACTATAAAGGACACAGACGACTAGCCAGATGCAGAGATTCAGGGGGTAAGGCCAGAGTGTGGGGCATCGTCCCCTCTTTGAACATGTCACCCCCCCAACCCTGCACCTCTACGGGTTTAATAACCCAGAAGCCCATCAAGTGTCTTATTACAGAGGTTTTATTTATTTGCACTTTAGTTTCTGTTTGTTTTCATGAGACAGTGTCTTGCCATATAGTCTAGACTGGCCTTGAACCCACTACTTAGCACAGGCTGGAAGAAAACATTTTTCCCTTATCAAAGTTAGCTCACCAAGGCACATATTTCCCGGACCTCCCTCCCCTCGCGTCTTAGCACCTATTAGCCGATCATGTCAGATTGTGGAGTTGAGCTCCTGACAGTGGGATGAGATGACGTCATTACCTACGTTAGGAATAAGAGACAGAGCCCATCTGAGCCAGGCGTGCTTGCCAGCCTGGCTTAGGTTTTGGCACACGCACCCCTACGGCAAAAGGAAATTGCCTTGCCAAGTTACCTTTGCTTTGCTTGTCTGTTTCCTTGTGAGGCACAGAGGTTATTCTTTCCAACAAGGCTCTCCTTGAACACAGGATCCTTCCGCCTCAGCCGCCCAGCTGCTGGGGTAACGGGCTTGCGTCACTTAACGTGATTTTGTTTCGGCTTTGTGGTGTTTCGTCTCCAGACTTCCTTTTCTCCCTCGAATGCTCCTAGGGTTGGAAGGTAGCAACTTTCTAATCCTCTATTATGTGGGAGTGGGGGGCTTGCCTGGGGCTCTATCCCCAAGCCACCTCATTATATAAAGTTAGGTGTTTTCAAGGAAACTTATTGTAAATAATAAAAGACCCTTTCATTATTCATGAGCTCTGAGGAAAGAGATACAGGCAGGGATAGAAACTGGTAAGGCATTTTTAGTACAGGGACCTTGAAGACGAGCAGCTCTGATTTCTGTCTGTCCTTGGCCAGAGTTGGGTTACTAGGTGCCCCTTTGAGACAGTTGTGACCCTAGGAAACCTATCCTCTCGGCCTGAAGAAATCGGGCCTCACCCACTGGAGCCCCTAGTCTCCCATCCTTACCAGCACCTGGATTTCCCGTCGTCATCGTCACACCAGCTACCCCAGACAAAAGCAAGTGGTGTGAAACTTCCTGACATCCCTGGGAACGTATTAAAAAGCTCGTCTCCTTTTTTGTAGGGGATTTCTCTAAGGTGCTTCTCTGCCCCAGCCTATCCCTATCCCCCCTCATGGAAGTTCTCTTTCTGAATCTCTGTCTCTGTGTCTCTCTCTCCCCTTCTCTTCCTGTCTCTTCCTGTCTCCCTGTCTGGCTCCCTCCATCACCACAGGGTAAGGCGGTCCAGGTGCTAGTCTCTTGGTGGCCCCAGGGCCGGCCCCACTAGTCCACTCCATGTCTCTCCATCAGCTACCTCAGTCTCTTCTCCCAGCTTGCCTCCTTCAGGGCAGGCTGGGCCAGGTCTGTGGATTTTGAGGGTTGTCTTTTTAAGGGAAAAGAGGTACAACCTGTTTTCCACCCAGAAGGCTGAGAATGGAGGTGGCTAACAGCCTAGCTGAGCTCTGCACTGTCTGTATGGCCCGGGGCTCCCCCAGCTCCGACAATCAGGATTGAAGGTTATTAATAACCTAGGTGGCTTCTGTGCTATTTGTAGAGATCACACCATACCCTCTCCTAGGCCCTTAAGATAACCCATGTATCCTAGCTCTGGAACCATCTTCATCTGAGAAGAGTATCGCTGTTAATTATGCCTCATTATGCACACAGGATCCTTTAACACTAGGAAACATCTTTTTCCACGCAAATTATACTTTACTTTAACATACCTAAACAAACTGCCTAGGGTTAGACTCTAGAAGTTTGAACCAAAACCGAGTCTTGTTGAACTGGATTTCCTTCTTGACTTGCATTGCAGGGACCCCACACAGTGAACAAAAGAAATGTGTTTGGGATTGTTCAACTAGAGGCTGAAATATGGCTCACGTGGACTTTGGAAAACAGCAGCATGAGCTAATTGACATTTCCCCCCTTTCTTTCCAGGTTTTATGTATGTTCCGATAAATCAAATAAGAACATTTCTTAATGTGAGGACGGCTGAGAGGCTCACTGGAACGGAATGAAGGATCAAGTATTTCTAGTTATTAAGTGAGCAACTGTCATAGACAAAGCCACCTGCTCCCTGGCGACCTACCGGGATACAACAAACAGGAACGGTCACATAGAATTCTTGTGTGTACTTCTTGTTGGGTCTGCAGCTTCCAGCCCTGAGCCACGGATCCGCAGAACAGGGTAGGACACTCTGCGAACGTGCAGGCCGGTGTAGAGACGGATTCCAACACTCGCTAGGCTGATGACCCTAAGTAAACCATGATGATCTGTCTTCTCTTTTTCTGAAGTTTTCCCTTGAAGTCACAGTTTTTTCCTCTACTTTTCCTGAATTTGAATACTTAATGACAAACATTCAGATTTTCTAGTTTGCTGAGCCAACTTTGTTGCTAGGGTTGCTTTGGATTTTTTTTTTTGTTCATAAGAAAACCAAGTTGATCCAACATCTACATTATTGCCCTTAAATGTTGAGCCAAGTGTGATAGAAGTCTGTAATGTTCTCTTATTATTTTTAGATGACTACGGCTCGGGTTGTATCTCAGTGGTATAATTCTTGCCTAGCATTTGGGAAGCTCTGGGGTTGATGCCCATCGTTTTTGGGTAACAAGCTAGACAGCGTCATCGTGTTTAATCCATTGTGGGAGCCAACCTCCAGGATGACCCCCAGTATCTCCATCTTCCCTGCCATTAACTGGAGCTGACCAGTGTAACGGAGTACAGTAGGGTGATGGGGTGACTTCTGAGGCTGAGTTAAAGGTATCAGAGCCAACAAACCCAAGATACCCAAGCAGTTAAATAAATGAATGAATGAATGAATAAATACCCAAGCCACCAAGGAATGGGATCCATGAGGCCCAGGCAGGCACGACATACTGACATGCTGACTAAATCTCATGGCCAGTACACTGAGCCAGAGCCACTCAACCAGACGGTCTCAAATTCTTTATTGAGTCCCCAGATGTAGATGTTGATTCAGGGCAAAGGCTTTTATTCTTTAATTGAATCACCGGTCCTTAGTACAAGGGCCTGGAGCATTTCGATCTCTCTATAATCTAGTCTTAAGCCTCCGAGGCCCACTGCTGACCGAACCACTCAACCTCCTTCTGAACTCTGACTCCTCTGGTTCAACTCAACTCACTCATGGTTCTGGCCCAAACTCTCCTCCAAGCTGACTGGTTCAAACTGACCTTCTGAACCGGCTTACTGTTTCTGAGCAAACTCTTCTGACTCTGGCTGACTCGGTGCCTCAGACTGAATTGCTCTGCTTGGCTTCAAACTGACTCACTCTTCCCATACGATACTGACTTCTTCTGCTGAGCCGCCTTTGCGTCTCTCTCCCTGAACTCTCATTGTTCCATACTGCCTCGGTCAGCCTCTCTGCTTTACTGCCTTATCCTCAGTCAGACAGCTTCACAGTCTCTGTGTCTCGTCCTCCTGCCTGCCTCATACTGCCTTCTCTGTTCTGTAACTGACTCTGCTCTGAGCCGAGAGCCCTCCTTTCTCTCGCTCTGTAAACTCTTCCTCTGATTTGTCACTTTGCCTGTCCATTCTGACTCATCTCAGACGTCACTTCCTGTGTGATAGACCTTTCCTAGCTTTCACACAGGCCTATTCTCCTACACCTTATTGCGGAAGGTGTAACAAATACAGATTGTTTTAAACCAAGTTTTGGAGTAGTTAACCCATATTTTGTCCTCTGAGATCAGAAGATCAGATCTGCATTTATAGCTCTCTTGATGTTCAGGGAACATTCCTTGCTTCTGTCTGATTCTTGGATACAGTCTAGGATACTGATTCAATCTCTAATTTCACAAGACTGGTAGGGCAACGTTACAAAACATACTAGGTAGAACAGTCCTGGTAGTGAGCTGTTTTGGAGATGGTTCTGAATTGGTTAAGATACAGTTTCTGAGTTGGAGAGAGTACTTGTTGCCTTTACAGAAGACCTGACTTCAGTTCCCAGAACCAACTTTGGACAGTTCACAATTGCCTGGGATTTCCAGGTCCATAGAGATCAGATGCCTCTTTTGGTCTCTGAAGGCACATGCACTTATGTGCAATTCACACAAATACACACACACACACACACACACACACACACACACACTTTTAATACATTTTAAAAATCCAGCTTCTGTGCTGGTGCGCACATGCGATTCCAGCACTTCAGAGGGTGACATGGGACGATAAGGTGATCAGGTTTGTGAGGCCATCTTGGCCTACAGGACAAGACTCTGTCTCAGAAGGCCACCGGTTAGTAATGCACTGTAGGGGTGGGACACCCGCCCAGCGTAGACAAGGTCGTGGGTCTGACCCCCAGCACTACAGAAATAAACACATAAACATCACTTCTGCTGCTTTGCTCTGTACTCCAGGGGCTTGGTCGGCTTGCTCTGGAGGGACCAGAACCTGGGAAAAACCAGCTGGTGTCAATAAAAAACATTAAGAGTCACAAAACCACGAGGCCATTTAGTGAATGTGTCCTTTCTTAAGACACTTAGTCTTGTGTGTAAAAAGCTTAGTCACCTGTAGTGATACCATTGTACCTTATCGACTTTGGCAGGGATTACACAACCAACCTACAAAGTTCACAGTATCTCTCACAGAGTATTACCACTCCTAGGAGTTGAAGTAAGGTCACCCCTGTCTCCAAAGTCAGAACTTAACTCCTTATTCTCCTTTGTTCTGCACAGTCAATCAATTACCATATTGTGTCAAACACACTTTAAATCATACTTTTTTTTCCCCTTTCTACTTCCATTCCTTACATTGAGGCCCTTGTTGTTTCTGACCTACTACAGACTATGGGTCTCCAGGCCCACCCAACTGGGTGACTCTGCAGTTGTCAGCATAGCCTTAGAAGACCCCAGTGCCATCCTGTTACCACCCAGAGGGTAGAGGATATATATATGTATATTTTAATGCAGAGGCCGGTGAGATGGCTCAGGGGGTAATGGTACTTGCTGCCAAGCCTGATGACCCAAGTCCAGTTCTCAGGCCTGAAAAGAAAAAAGAAAAAACAGAAAAAAGAGAGAGCTGACTCTGTAAGCTGTCTTCTGGGCTACACTTGCAAATATAAATAAGTAATAAATAAATATATATATTTCCCATAATACCAACTGGCATCTAGAATAGAATAGAATGAATTTCAGATCCAAATTCTGTTTCAGTGCCAAGAGCACCAGCCTCCCACTGTAGTCTGTTGACGAAAAAGTGGACGGCAGGTTATCTTAGTAGGACAGGAGCCCTCCTTCTGCCTCTAGGTGTTTCTCAACATTTTCTGTTTCTGGAGATGCAGTCAGTACACAGGCACCTGCATCTTCCAACATCATGTGAACAAAAGAAAGTCAACTTTAAAATGATGGTGGTGGCCCACAACTTTAATCTCAGAGCTTGGGAAACAGAGGCAGGTAGATCTCTGAGTTCAAGGCCAGCCTGGTATTCATAGCAAGTTCCACGAAGTGCTACATAATACTGTCTCAAAACAAACCCTACACCCCGCTCCCCCTAAAACCCTAACCCAACCAACAACAAAAACAATTTTAAACAGGCATGATGGGTAATATCTGTAATCATAGCACTTGGCACAGTCAGAGACCAGGCTGGGCTGCATACTCATTTCAGGCCAGTCCCTAAACAAGAAAGTGTTTCCAAGTGGCTCAGTGGGAGAATAATCTTTTAAAGAGTTATTTTTATTTATGTGTGGGTGCCTGACTGTCTGTTAGAGCATTAGGTGGTTGCGTGCCAAGAAGCCAGAAAAGGGTTGTAAGGTCCTTTGGAATTGGAGTTACAGGAAATTGTGAACCCCCAGACCTGGGTTCTGGGAACTGAACTCAGGTCCTCTGCAAGAGCAGCAAGTGCTCTTAACTGCTGAGCCTTCTCTAGCCCCAGGAATATAACCCAACTCATCCAAAAACCTAACAAAGTGATCAGTTAGAACAGCAATTGCAAGAGTTGGTGACTGAGAAAGAGCTGTAAAAGGGGAGACAGGCACAAGCTGTTTAAAAAAAAAAAAAAAAGAGTCATGCTATTCTTAGAAGTGTTCTTTTAAGTCCAGCTACTTATAAGTTGGAGAGAGAAAGCACTGCTACATGAAGATTAAAAATCTCCCACAAACGGCCTAAGATGCTTTTCCCGGCTTCTTCAGGTGCCCCAGCAATAAAAGTGTCCACAACGAGAGGCTGGCGAGATGGCTCAGAGGTAGCACTGACTGCTCCTCTTAGAGGTCCTGAGTTCAATTCTCAGCAACCATATGGGGGCTCACAGCCATCATAACAGGATCTGATTCCCTCTTCTGGAAGGCAGCTGTACATTCAGATAGAGCACTCATAAACATAAAATAAACAAATCTTAAAAAGAAAAAAGGCACCCATAACTTAAGACCAACTACCCCCCAAGGGACAGGGACTCACCAAAGACACCCACAATTACCCAGCAGGACATTCTAACTTCTTATTAGCATGGTTCAAGAGAGGTTTTTGTTCTTGAAAGTTCCTAGCCCAATGCCCTACAGGCAACAGATCCGCTTAATAGTTTAGGGGACAAAGTCCTAGTCGCTTGACTTCAATGGGAGCCTAAGTAGATTCCAGTTCCCATGGCACTGCGTTCAGACTCTCTCCACCCAGTGCTCCACCCAGTGATCACTCAGCCCAGTGATCTCGGTTGATGGCCGGTGACCGCAGCAGCAACCTGAGTAGGTTGGTTAGTAGGTCAGTTGTAGACCGGTTAGTAGACTAGTTAGTAGATCGGTCATTAGACCAGTTAGTAGACTGGTTAGTAGACCTATTAGTAGGTCGGTTAGTAGACCGGTTAGTAGACTGGCTAGTAGATCAGTTAGTAGACCTGTTAGTAGACCAGTCAGTAGACCGGTTAATAGACCAATTTGTAGACCGATTAGTAGACCGGTTAAAGACCGGTTAGTAGACCTGTTAGTAGACCGGTTAGAAGACCGGTTAGTAGGTCGGTTAGTAGACCGGATGTAGATCAGTTAGTAGATCGGTTAGTGGGTCAGTTAGAAGACCGGTTACTAGATCGGTTAGTAGACCGGTTAGAAGACCGATTAGTAGGTCGGTTAGTAGACCGGATGTAGACTGGTTAGTAGGTCGGTTAGTAGTCCGGATGTAGATCGGTTAGTAGGTCGGTTAGTAGACCGGATGTAGACCGGTTAGTAGCAGGTCGTCCCAGGCCGCGCCCGGCGCCCGAGGAGGCGCTCTGGCGCGGCGATCACGCTCCTCCCACGAGCAGACGCCCGGGACCCGGAGGCCACGCTCCCCAGCTCGGGACACCCGCACGCGCCCCGGGCTTCGGGACGCCGCCCCACGACCCGGCCACGCCGCGAGCGGGGTCTGAAGGCCGCGAGCCATGAGCGGCCCGCTGCGGCCCGGCCCGAGCAGCTGGCGGCGGGCGGCCACGGTGGTGCTGGCCGCGGGCTGGAACCGCCCGGGCCCCGCGGCCGACGGCTTCCGGTTGCTGCTGCTGCAGCGCGCCGGGAACCAGCGCTTCATGCCGGACGCGCACGTCTTCCCCGGGGGCGCGCTGGACGCGGCGGACAGCTCGGCCGACTGGCTGCGCGTGTTCGCGCCCCGCCACGTCCCGCCGCGCTTCGGACTGGGCCCGGCGCCGCCTCGCGGGGCCTCCTTCCCGCGGCTGCGCCACGGCCCCGCGGGCCCCGCGGACGCCGCGGCGCTGCCCGACGACGTGGCGCTGCGCATCTGCGCCATCCGCGAGGCCTTCGAAGAGGCCGGGGTGCTGCTGCTGAAGCCCAGGGGTTCCGAGCCCGCCTCCCTCCCGGAGCCGGGCCTCGCGCTGCCGCCCGCGCCGGGCCTGGCCGACTGGCGCGCGCGCGTGCGCAGTGACCCGCGCCACTTCCTGCAGCTGTGCGCGCATCTGGACTGCACGCCCGACATCTGGGCGCTGCGCGACTGGGGCGGCTGGATCACGCCCTACGGGAACTTCAGGAGCCGCTTCGACACCACCTTCTTCCTGTGCTGCCTGCGCGAGGCCCCGCGCGTGGATCTCGACCTGGCCGAGGTGGTGGGCTACAAGGTAGGGGCCGCGGGGTCCCCCGGGGTGCGCCGAGCCTCGCCCCGGACCAATGGCGGGACCCGCCGTGGGCGATCGGGGATGCAGCCCTCGCCCCACGGGCATCCCTGAGCCGGGACGTGGCAGGGCACTTCCCAGTGACTCCTTCACCTCGTCCCTCTGGTCGTTTAAATGAGGGTTTCTAGAACGCAGTACGGGATTTCAGTCCTTCTCCCCTCTCAGCCTCTTCTCTCTCTGTCCCCACCTCTCTCTGTCCTCATCTCTCAGCTCGTCGTCCTTCTCTCTCCTTTGACCTCCCCTCCCCTCCCACATTTTCCTGCTTGTCACGTTCTGAATTTTTTTTTTTTTTTTTTGATTGCTTGTCGTGGTTTTTAAGTTGTTGAACGCTGGCTTTTGCTCTATTCCTTTAAATAGTAACTGCACTTTTCCCGGCAGGTGGTTAAATTGTTAGAGATGCACTTTAGCCTTTTGGGGTTTGTTTTAAATGGTTTGGGGTGGGTCTACGGTAGCTTTTATTCTGAAGCTGATTTGGTTGGCATTCGCGTTGTGTGACCCTTCTCAGGTCACTTGAGGATCTGAGTACGCTTTGCATTTAATTAAGTCACTCCCGCTGGTGGGGAAAACTGGTAAGCAGAGGAATTTAATCAGAAACCTCCCAGGTGGCTGCTCGTTCTTCGGAAGTCGTCTTCTCTAATGTCATATGGTTTTACTCTGTTCCTACACGGATAAGTAGGTCGTGGGTTTTTGGAGTTCAGTGGTTAAAAGCAGTTGCTGCTCTTCCAAAGCCCTAGGGTGAGGTTCTCAGGACCCCCCACATCCAGCGGCTCACAACTGCCTAAAACTCAAGTTCTAGGGGATCCCCGTGTTCTTCGGTCTGGGAATGACTTTAGGCAGAAGCCCTAGACAAGTGATAGAGCTCATCTCTTTATTTTATTTATGTATTTGTTTATTTGTTTACATTTAGGCACTTTTGGTGTCTGGATAATAGGTTTTATTAAGTTGTTATGTGGCATGTGAATTTAGCTCTCATGGCTGAAAGAAAGCAAACAAGTGTTATTTTTATTTTTGAGCACACATGACTGTAGAGGTCTTGATTATGGGTGTTTGTGAGCCGTCATCAGGTGTGGGTGCTGGGAACCCAACCCTTATCCTTTGGAAGAGCAGCAACTGCTTTTAATAAGTTAATTTTACCCAAGTGCATCTTGCATGCCCCTCGACAACCTCAGCTGGTGATCTCACGAAGTTTCTCCATTTGTCCCTCCAGTGGTTGTCTCCGACAGAGGCAACTGAAAAATTCCTGTCAAAAGAGATCTGGCTGGCACCGCCGCAGTTCTATGAAGTAAGAAGACTTGAGAATTTTGCCTCTCTCTCCGCTCTGTACAGATTCTGTTCAGCTCGTCCCTTAGAAGCAGTTGAGAAATGGATGCCGATAATACTTTTAACGGCTGATGGCTCCGTCAATCTTTTCCCAGGTGAGTCTTGGGAGTGCTATGCTCTTGTTGGACCAGGCTGCTTGGTAGCATTGCCGAGCAGAGACATGAGTTAGCCTGTTTTATAGCATACGCCTGTGGGTATGGTCAACCCCCATTTTACAGGCCACATGTGTCCCCTGAGAACTATAAATGCAGCCCAACGCAAAATAACCTTCCTTAAACCATCGAGATTTTTTTTTTTAACTTTCTTTTTTTATTAATTCAGCTGCATGGTTCTCAGACATAAACTCTGCAATATCAAGAGGCTGGGCATGCCTGGTGGGACATTGTGGATTTCTTTGTTTACTCTCCTCTCCTGGAAGAGGTCGGGTCCACGTGGGTCTGGGCAGGTCTTTGGAGACAGAATTCTCAGGGGACTGTTGTCAGTGGCATAGCTCAGTTTATTGAAGCAAGAGTAGTTACATTATTGGGAAAAGGGGGAAAGGGTCCCTTCCCCTGGCACCCAGGGGTGGGGACCATTGATTAAGACAGGGATACTGGGGTAGCCCCATTTGCATGTGGGTTGCCCATTGTCATTTTAAGGGTCAAAGCCCTGGAAAAGCCTCTCCTGCATAGGAAGTGGTCTCACAGGGGCAAGAGGAAGACACCTTATCAGAAAATGGGCCCAGCCCACGGCCTTCCAGCCACAGTGGTCAGACAAGCACCAACCAGGCCACAGCCTGTGAAAAGGGGTGCCACAAAGCAAGGTGGCATTAGAATTTAGCTGGGTTTTGTCAGAGCAAGAAAGGGGAGCAACTGAACGCCTTCCACTCTCAGGGTGAGAATTCCGGGGTTCAAGGCACACTTCCACTCCCTCTTAGCTCCAGGACAGCCCCACAGGATATAAATTAAAAGAAGGCCAAAACCATAAAATATGCATATTTCTAGTTTCATTTTGTTGCTGTGACAAATACCATTACCAAAAGCAACTTTGGGGAAGAGAGGGTTTATTTAAGATTGTGGGTTATGGCTCATCACTGAGGTAAGCTAGGGCAGGAACTTGAAGGCAGGCTTTCAAGCATTACACACAGCATTGCCTCCCACCAAGGAGCTCACGTCACAACCAGAGAGGTCCATCAGGAACCACGGAGAATCCTCCTCGCTAGCTGACTCACAGAGGCCTGTGCTGAACTAGCTTTCTTATTCAGTTTGGGACTCCCTGACTGAGGAATGGTACTGCCCACAGTGGGCTGGTCCTTCCTACATCAAATAACAATCAAACTCCCTGCACAGGCCAGTGCGAGCTGGGCAATCCCTCAGTTAAGACTCCTTTTCTCAGGTGACTATAGGCTATAGGGTCTTGACAATCAAAGCGAACTCTAGGACACCTCCTGTTTATTTTCATTTATTTTTGAGATAAGGTCTAAGTATAGGTCTCAGGCTGGCATAGAATCCCTCCTGCCTTTACCACCCCTATTCTGGGATCACAGGTGTGCCACTGTATGCCGTAGCTGTACACTGCTGTGGCAACTCACCAAGAGAGACAGAGAGGCATTTTTCATAGGTGCATACCCTGCCAGGCTTCAGCAGAGGGAAACACTATCCTGGCCGGAGCCGTACTGGGCTGCGGAACCCCGAGCTTCTGAGCTCAGGTGTTCTGATTGATTTGGAACTCCTCAGGTACAGATCATGTGCAGCCAATCATCTCCCACGTAAATCCAGCACCTGCAGACAATACGAAAATGCCAAGATCTAGGGAGCACCCAACAGTGCGTACAACAATTATTTTCTATGTAACTGAAAATAAGCTTCAACAACAGTAAACAGCACCATAATGTTTATTGTAACCACAAATTCTGAACTTATAAACATATATTTATATATTTTCTAGGTATGGACAAAATTCTCTTCTAGGGATTATCACACTTTTTACATTTTCATTTTAAATTATGAGGTCTTGTAAACTGTCATCTTATTTGACTTAGGAAATTTGCTGATGGTCAATTATAGTTTGGTAAACCCTGATTAGCGTTGTGGAGGCCCCGTGTGACCTGTTATATTTCATATCTGCCTCCTTGGTTCCTGGTAATACTGCTAAAATTTGTTATTCACCCCACAGAGGGACAGTTTAGCACTAAAAAAAAAAAAAATTTTATGTATATGGGTGTTTGCCTACATGTATGTACGTGCACCCCCTGTGTGCCTAATATCCACAGAGGCCGGGAGAAAGCATCGTATCTCCTGGAACCAGAGTTACAGATAGTTGTGAGCTTCCATATGGATGCTGGGAACTGAACTCTGGTCCTCTGGAGAGCAGCCAGTGTTTTTCACCACTGAGCCATCTCTCCAGCCCCTAGCAGTTTGAATACAAATGATAATTTATCTAAATTAACCTTGGTGATTTGTGAGATGGCTTAGTCAGTAAGTCTTGCTCTGTAAGCACAGGATGTGAATTCAGATTCCCAGCACCCGCCTTAGCGTCAGTGGCTAACCCGGGGGCGTGGTAATCCCAGCTAAGCAGGTAAAGACAGGAAGGAGATCCTTGTGGCTTGCTGGCCAGCGAGTCTCAAATGAATGAACTCCAGGTTCAGTGAGAGTCCTTGCCTCAAAAAATAAATTAATTAATTAAATAAAAATAAGGTGTAGAGTGATCGAGTGTCATCTTCAGGTCTCCACACACCTGCCCACAGGGTCAGCATTAATGTTAATATTTAGTAGGCTAAAGAGAATCAGGAAGTAATCCAAAACTTACAGTGTGCTTGGCTGGGGATGTGACTTGGTGGAATGCATGCATCAAGGCCCCCGTTTTAATTCCTGGGGCTGCTAAATATATGACAAAATAGTTATATACGCCTTTAATCCCAGCACTCAGGAGTCAGAGGCAGGCAGATCTCTGAGTCTGAGGCCAGCCTGGTCAATAGAGTGAGTTCCAGGATAACCATGGCTACACAGAGGAACCTTGTCTCAAAACCCCCCCCCCAAAAAAAAATCATCATCTTCTTCATCTTCATCATCATCTTCATCATTATGGTTTACAATGGAAACACTGTAGTCATCAACTTTGATGTGCCCAAAGGAAATGTTTGTCCTGGGGGAGGGCATACGTAAGGATATGAAAATCCCACAAAGACTGCTAGAATGCTGGCTAAGCCAGTGAAGTGTTGACCTCGCAAGTGTGAGGGTCCGAGTTTTGGTCTCTGAACCAGAGACAAAAGAGCACAGAGCCTGTGGCGGGCACCTGTGATCCCCGCGTTGTAACGGCAGGGTGGGAGGCAGAGACAGGCAGGTCCCTGGGAGTTCACGGGCCAGCTATCCTGGCCAATAGGAAACCCCTTCTGAAACAAAGGTGGGACGTTCTGGAGCAGCGACACCTGAGGTGTTCTTCCAGCCTCATGAGCATTTGTGCATGCCTGTGGTTGTGCATACGCTAGGTGAAGGGAGAGACCCGAGTCCAGCCGTTTCCTGATCTCCCCCTGCACACACGCACTTCTCCCCCCTCCATAGAAGGTCACAACTGGAGCAGGGCCAGAGAGAGTCTCAGCGGTTAAGAGCTTGTGCTGCTGCTCTTTCAGGGGATCTGAGTTCGGTTCTCAGCACCCACACCAAGCAGTGTGCATGCCCAGATAGACATGCACATGAATAATTAAAAACTAAAGCAATAAGAAAAACACCAGCTAAGCTTCAGCATGAAACGCGTACAAAGAATAGTCATTTGTGTCACTAATATGTTGGGGTGATTTATAAAACAATGCTTTGTGGAAATAACCTCCTTACTGTTTTTCAGGCGATGAACTGTATGTGAAAGACTCAGAGTTCATAGAAAAGAATATGTCTACTGACAAGAAGACTGAAGAAATCGTGAAGGAAAGCAAAGTAGTTAACAGATTGGTGATCCGAAACCCCCACCTCTATGACATCTTCGTAACCCTTCCATCAGAGAACATGCACGTGTACCCTAAAACCTTCATGATGAGCGAGAGCCGTGCTGCTCACCTGTAGGCTGCTGTACGTAAGCCAGGCTAATAAATACTGAGGATTGACCACACTTGTCTACAATCTAAGCGATGTGCCTATAAAACTTACGGCGAGGTGTGTCCTGCGTCGAGTGTGTTGTGGGGTCCGCTGCCTTTCTTCAAGCTGCAGGCAACGTAGTTTTAAAACATACGAAGTACTAAGGATATTGTTACTAAGATCGATGGTGATTCAAGATGGCGGTGAGGCAGCAAGCAGAGTCCAGTCAGGGCTCCAGCAGCTGTTCCGCTGCCCCACTCAGGGGACCCAGAGCCCCTCACGTGTTCTTGGAACGGGAGATGCTGCTACATTGGTGCTGGGTCCGGTGAGGAGAGCTATGAGAATCTGGAGTGGTTGAAAGACACGGCTATAGCCGTAGGCTGCTGTGGGGTGGCTCAGCACGGAAGACCGGAGGCATATTCATAGCTGCAAACCCCGCCAGACCTCAGCAGAGGGACCCACCATCGTGGCAAGCGCCAACCTGGACAGTGGAACCCCGAGCGTCTGAGCTCAGGTGTTTTATTGATGCAGAACTCCTCAGGTGTTCTACTGATAGCACATGCAGATCATTAGCAATCAAACATCCACCACAGAAATCCAATACTGCAGACAATACAAAAGGCCCTAGACAGCCCCTCCACCCAAGAGCACATGAAACAATTTCAAACACAACTAAAAATAAACTTCCCCAGCACACAGCAGAGGTGGCGTCTCTGGAGGGACTGTGGGTCAGGAGAGGAAGCATGGAATGGGACTGTGTTTTTGAGCCACAGCAGGGACGAAGCGAGCCGGGAGCAGTCTGCTGGAGCAGCACCTCTGCTGGGCAGGCCTGTGATGCCCCATCTCTGCCTGTGAGGTGCGGGGGCGGGGGGGAAGCTCCCACCCATCCCTCGGGTTTGGCCGGTGGGTTCTGCCTGTGGGTCCTGCTGTGGCATGGGGGAATGAGCTGGGAAGAGAGTCAGGAATGGAGAAGCAGGAAGGAAACAGCAACATGGACTGGGAAAACTACACTGGTGCCTAGTTAAGAGGAAGGAACTTTGTGAATTAAAAGTGGTTGGGAAGATGCAGGACCAGTAACACACCTGGAAGGCCAGCGGGCTGTGAGTGGAGAGGAAGGATGGGGGAGAGCATGGACTTTGGTGCTCCTCAAGGGCTGCAAGCATAAAGGCCAAGGCATCAGGACTGATGGTGACACGTGACGGGTGTGTGTGCGCACAACAACTGGAGCTCGACCAAGTCCTGACCCGGAATGCTCTGCCAAACCTCAGCTGCAAACCCTCCTAGACCTCAACAGAGGGAACCACCACCCTGGCCAGCACCTGACTGGACAGTGGAACCCTGAGCGTCTGAGCTCAGGTGTTTTTATTGATTCAGAACTCCTTAGGTGTTCTACTGATAGCATGTGCAGATCATAAGCAATCAAACATCCCCTACCTAAATCCAACACCTGCAGACAATACAAAATGCTTAGACCTATGCATCCCTTTTCCCAACAGTGCACAAAAGCAATTATTTTATTTTAAACACAACTAAAAATAAACTTCCACAACAGGAGGCCCTGGCACCTATGGGATCCCTGGGTACCCTGGGTACCTTGAGGACCCTGGTGCCAATGTGAAGTCCAGGGGCCTGTGGGAGTCCCTGGCGCCTGCAGGATGTTTTTGAGGGCACAGGGGTGGGAGTGTAGAACGGGGAGGAATGGGAAAAGGGTATTAAGATACATTGTATGAAACTCAAATTATTAATACAAGTATTATTTTAAAAATATAAATGGTTTCACAATGGTTCTCCCTTCATTGCTTTATTAGCTCCAACATCAAAACAATGGGGTCTCCTGCTGTCTTCTGGCTGTCCCATGTTTTAGCAGGGTTCCTGATGCACTGTGGAGATTGAACGCTGATCTCTCGGACTTTTTGCAGAGCTTACAGGGTACATAAATAGATGGCGTTAAGATTCAAATGTGAGATTTCCCCCACTAGGTCCTGAGCTGATGGCACTGTTTTGGCAGGTTGTGAAACCCGAAGGGCGGGATTTAGCTAGAAAAAGCGGGTTGCTGGGGTGGGTGGGTCTTGAGGGATTGAGCCCCGCTCTGTTCTAGCAGAATTCTGTTTCCTGATCTGAGGGAACCTGAGCAGGCTGCCTCGGGTTTCTGCCTCTGCGTTCAGCGCCACGGAACTCGCCAAAGCGAGCCCTTCCTCCTGCGTTGTTTATGCCAGGCATTTGATCACGGTGAGGAAAGTGTTACTGCAAATAAAAACGGGTTGAGACAGCCCCTGAGGGTTAGGATAGAAAGAAATTTTCTCTGCATTTGCAAGCGGCCTTGATATTAAATGAGAGAAAGGTAGAAATCTTCACAGCCTCTTTCAGGCTGTCCTAAGCTTGGAGAGGACCAGCTGACAGTGAGTCAGACTAGCGCCTCAGCTCATGGTCTGTAAACTCAATTCCTCCAACCTTTGTTCTTTTAAGAACTACCACACTAATGACAACAACCCCACCAATGAACCACCAACCAACACTCCCGGGGCTTCAGACTTTTTATAACCTAAGCCAAAAGTTCCCATAAACCCACGCGGCACACAATCCTAAGAGCAAGCTACCCATGTCGGAACGCCTGCACGCAACCAAATTATAGCCACCTGCATCGAGCATTCCAACGCCAACTCATAAACATCTACCACACCTGGGGTGGGAATGCAAACCTAATCCAAACGCCACTTTGTGATTTTAAACGAATGAAAATACGCCACTACGCCTCCCAGGGATATCAGCTAAACACAGAGTACCAAGCCACAGCAAGACTAGGCATAAACCCTCACATCAGACTAGACAAGGCAACTCAGTAGGAAGAAGAGGGTCCCGAGGGCAGGCGAGAGTCAGAGACACCCCTGCTCCCACTGTTAGGAGTCCCACATGCGGAGGGCCTAGCGCAGACCCACGCAGGCTCCATGCTTGCTGCCTCAGCTCCGTGAGCCTCTATGAGCTCCGCGCAGTTGATTTTGGGGGCCATGTTCTCCTGGTGTCCTCAACCCCTCTGGCTCCTACAATCCTTCTTCCCCCTCTTCTGTGAGGTTCTGAGCTCTGAGGGGAAGGACACAATGGAGATCTCCAATGTGGGCTTTCTCTCTGCCTGTTTGGCTGTGGTCTGTGACAATCGGGCTAGGCACAGATCTATCAGTATATTGCTGGTCTTTTTAGTCTGAATAAAACTTGTCTTCCACCAGAAGTCATTCTCAGGAACTTACATGACTTCCTGCCTTGAGCAACAGCTCCAAATGACAGCCGTCCTCATAGTCTGAAAATTGCCTTAGAGTTCAGATCACATTCATAACTCTATTTTTTTTTAAAGAGACCTGCCTACCTTTGCCTCTAGAGTGCTGGGATTAAAGGCATGCCACCAAGCCAGGTCTCATTTGGTCTTTCTTACCCAATAGCCTCCTGGGTCTCTTCCTGGTAGATTCTAGGCAGGTGCTCTACCACTGAGCTGTACCACCATCACCGCCCCCCCTCCCCTTTTAACTTTGTCATTATAAGATTTTTTTGAGAAAGAATTCTAATTTTGTAGCCCAGGCTGTTCTGGACCTCACTATGTAGACCAGGCTGTCCTCAGACTCACAGAGCTCTGCCTCTGCCTCTCAAGTGTTGAGACCGAAGGAATGCACCACCAGGCCCGACGACAGACGACAACACAATTATGTCAGTACATGACGGGCCTGCGGATGCCGGAGGTTAGTGTTGGGTATCTTCCCCAGTCACTCCCTGCTCTGCTTTTTGAGACACAGTCTCACCCTGAACCTGTCCAGCTCACCACGACAAGGCTGTCCTGCAAGTTCCAGAGACCTGCCTCTCTCTGCCCCCACCCCCTGCACTGGTGTTCTAGACACCAGCACTGCATCCAGTTTTTCACACTGGTCCTGAGTGAGGATCCAGACTCAAGTCCTCATGCCCGTGATGCTGAGTCTTCCCGGGTGTTCTTTACTCGGGGACAGGGCTCATAAAATTGCTTGGGCTGTATGTACTTGAACTCACTCTGACCAGGCAGACCCTGTCAGCCTCCCGAATAGCTGAGATTACAGTGCTTTGCCATCGAGCCTGGCTTGGTGCCGTGCATCTACGTGGGTGATAAACTCAGACACAGGGATCGGGAAGATGGATCAGCGCTTGCCGTATGACCGCAGGATCTGAGTTTGAATCCCTAGTAAAAATTGGACATGTTGGTCTCCTGTAAGCCCCAGTGCTGGGAGGTAGAGACCTGTTTAATACCTGCCAACGTAGGCAAAACGGTGAGCACTGGGTTTGGTGAGAGACCCTGTCTCATAAAGTAAGGTGGAGTTACCCCAGCTCTGCTTCGTCCTTTGAGATTGCTTCTGTCTCCAGCCTTCAGCGGAGAAACCTCTCGCTGCAGAAACCTGTAACTGGCCAAAGCGCAAAGAATGGGAGAGGCTGGTGAGCTTGGCCCTAAGTGGACATGGATATCACCCTCTCCAAGGCCTGACACTGGGAAGTGGGGCAGGAAGACGGCGAGAGCCAAAGGACGGGAAAACGTGAAGCAGGTGATGTCTTTTGGACCTGCCATTGCCATGGCGCTCACGGGCTCACGACAGCTGTTGATATCTGGACAAGCATGTCATCGTGGACGTGGGGGGGGCTTTTTGAGGGGCGATTGGCTGCCGGTGGTTGCTGGGTGATGTGATGCCTGTTTCTTCAGTGCTGTAGCATGCTTCAGTAAGTAACTTCCCACCCACACCAGAGCAAGCAATTCTAATTAAACTCAGTGGGTCACGCAGAGAAAGACGCAAAAGTAGGAGGGGCTTGTTGGGAAGGGGCTTCCGTGGCAGAGGGAGGTGGATGGGGGTAAAATGATTAAAACTCGTTGTGTCTGTTGTGGTGTCTAATCTTGGTTGTCCACTTGGCATACCTGGGCGAAGGGACCCTCACCTGAGGGTCCATCATATGGGTGTGTCGGTGGGGTACTTTTTTGATTGCTTGTTGATGAATGAAGGCCCAGCCCACTGTTGGCAGTGGTACCTGGAACACCTGGTCATGGTCCTGGTCCTGGTCCTGAACAAGAAAGCTAAATGAACAGCCAAGGGGAGCGAGCTACTGAGGCACGTTCCTCCATGGTCTCTGCTTCCGTTCTTGAGCTGGAGCTCCTCCTGCCTTGCTTTCTCTCAGTGAGAGGCTGTGTAACCTGGAAGCCAAACAAGCCCTTTCCCTCCCCCAGGCTCCTTCTGGTTATGCTGTTTATCACATCTACAGAGAGAAAACGAGAACATACACAGTCAAATAATAAAAGATATGGGGGAGAGGTGGAGAGTGATGACGACATCCCAGTGTCAACCTCGCTGCACACGCACACACAGGTGTGCCAGGTGATTCTATGGTGATTAAACCTAAAACTTCAGAACTGGAGGGGCTTAGGAAGGATGCTGAGTTTGAGCCTAGCTTAAGGCTAGCTTGGTCTACACAGTGATTTCAAAGCCAGGCTGGGATAGAGAGTTAGACCCTGCCCTAATAATAAATCATGGGTGAATAAAATAACTAGATCTTAAGGAACAAAAAGAAGTAAGTTACAAACATCCAAAATCAGTAATGGCATGGCTGGACAATATATGCAAAATGCTGATGGAGGGAAGGCTGTATATACTTAATAATTCTGTATCGGGCTTGTGTAAAGGCCGATAGAACTAATAGAACTAATCATTTATATGTGGGCTCTGAAGATCTCTATCTCTGGTCATGGGTGGACATTCCACAGATAACTGAAAGATTAATTAAGAGTTCTTTTAATAAAACGTATATTTTTATGCATATGTGTTTATATGTATATTTTATGTGAATACGTTCATATGTACCTGTGTGTGTGCGGGTACCCACAGAGGCCGAAGGGGGATGCTGGGTCCCTTGACACTGTAGTTACAGGTGTTTGTGAGCAACCTGACATGGGTGCTAACTTGGGTCCTTTGAAAGAGCAGGGAGCGTTCTTAACCACTGAGCCATCTATCCAACCCAGCGTATAAACTTGAAATAGAAACTCTGATGATGAGTATAGAAACCAATTAAATATAGGGCAGGAAGTCTGAATAATTATATATGGCTAGAAAACACTGCAAATGTTTAAAAGGACTCAAATGTTAGCCTGCTTTTTTTTTTTTTAAACTCAGATTCTTTCATGTAAAACTCATAAAAATTCTCGATTGTATTTTCATCAATAGAAGTGTCTGTGGGAGGAGTAGGAAAGAATCTGAAAGAGTTGATAGCATCATAAAATGTCGATGTTACACAGAACAGAAAAACACCCGTGGATGGTACGATGCGGACAGAGGCAACAGGTGGAGCGAGAAGTCCCTCTACATCTCTCTTTAATTTTATATTCATATTATTAAAGGTGGCACACACCTTTAATCCCAACACTCAGCGGGGAGGCAGACGCACCTGGCATTTGAAATCACTGTGTAGACCAAGCTAGCCTTAAGCTAGGCTCAAACTCAGCATCCTTCCTAAGCCCCTCCAGTTCTTTAATTCTAGTTTCCATAAGCCGTGTGGAAAACACCCGTAAAACACGCTCCTGTAGCGCCGGACCCAGTCACAGGAGAAAGCGATCGCCCTACGCCGCAAGCCAGGAGGAGCCTGTTTTGTTTTCTCCCGCTTTCCGACCGAGCCTTTAAACACGTATTTGCAGTTCCTCGTGAAGTCGACCATGTGTGTGCTGTTTTGTTCTTTGGAGACAGGTTCTTCTTACTGTATTCCAGGCTGACCACAAACTCGCAATCCCGCCTCATTCCTCCGCTGCTGGGATTGTATGCCGCCATCACCTGGCTTCGAGCTCCTTCCGTGGGCGTGCATTTGTTCTTGTGTGCCTGCACTTATGGATAGCAGAGGAAAATCTTGAGGAGCCACCCACCTTGGTTGTGTATGTGTATATGCATGTGTGCAAATCCACGCGGATAAGTGAAGGCAAAGATGCCGGAGAGGAGCATAAGCTCTCTACTGTGGTCCCTTGAGGCAGGATCTCTCCCTGGAGGTGAAGGGCAACACTTTGAGTAGATTGGCTGGCCAGGGAGTGCCTAGGAACCATCTGTCTCTTTCTCTCAGTTCTGGAGTCATAGGCATACATAGCTATGTCCAGCTTTTTACATGGGTGCCGGGGATTTGAACTCAGGTCCTTATGTTTGCATAGCAAGTTGTCTCACTCACTGAACCATCTTCCTAGCCCCATTCTCCTCCTCCTCATCCTCCTTCTTTTTCTTCTTCTTCTTTCTTCTTTGTCTTTTCACCCTCTTGATGCTTACTAAGAAGGCCAGGCTAGCTGGTCATCAAGCCCCAGGGATCTCCCTGTTTCTTTTCAGGCCGGGCGATTATACCACTACACTTGGATTTTTGAAAATGGAATCCGGGGATCGAACTCGGGTCTCCTATGCATGTGGCAGCAAGCACTTTACCCACTGAACTCTTTCCAGCACCAAGCTTACTTTGAAAACTGGATGCTACGTGCACATTGTTCCCCAAGCATGTTGTGTCCCCCCTTCCAATTTACACTCGTCCTTGAAACCTGAAGTTTCGTTGCTATCCTGGTTGCCGTCTTTGCTTACCAGAAGAGGAACACAACTGAGTAGGACCTCAAGCGATTTTGTTTTTCCACAGTTCAATCATGAAAGAGTTCTTTGGTAAAACTGTTAGGGCTAGCCTGCGGACTTCTAAGGAACCACGAGACATTCCAAACCGCTGCAAAACGCACGAGGCTTTATTTTTATCCGGAGCGTCGGGTCCCGCCTATTCCCATGCAGGAGATAAGCGTGGCAGGCCCCGATTTCTTCCCCCGAAGCACTTTTATGGGGTTCAGGGGAAAGGGGTCTAGGGATGGGGGCTTGTGCAGCTCTGATTGGCTCAGAGCTCTCTATGTTAGACTAATTGGTTGGGAGGCGGGATCCAGGGGGGAGGTGGTCAATCGGTGCCCTTAGACTAGCCGTCCTTGAGACATGGTGGCGCCTGGTATGCCAGGGAAGGACGAATCCTACTGATAGGTGTTAAGCTTAATGGTCATTGCCCTGTGGGTGGGGAGGAGACTGAAGAGTACTGTTAATGGCTGTACTTGGGAAGGCATCTCTCAATAGGAGGCATCTCCCCCTATACGTGACTGCTAGCACTCAGGTGAATTCCTAGGTTTTATGTTTCTTAAATCCTTTCAAAACCATTTGGGTCTACCACCTCTTCAGACTCATGGCTCCTTTAATTTTAATGGGCTACTCTTCCACCTCCTCTTGCTGAGGCCACCGGACAGCTAGTCTTTTCTGTGCTTCTGGGTGTCCTTGGTTTCACAATGTGATCACAACTAACTCACAACTACCGTGTCTACCCATCCCAATAGGAGATGAGAAAATGGGAGTTTCAAGAACCCCTATGCTACCCGGACAATGAGACACAGGTGCGGGCAGAACGTGGCTCGGAAGATGGCGCCTTTTCCGGAATGTGTCCAGGTGGAAATGATACCAGGAGACCATCAGACCCAGGGGGGTGATTAAAACCCCACCATGGCGGCAAGCCAAAGTCAGACATTGATGTAGCAGAGAGCCAGTGCACGAGCTGCGATGGAGGACGGAAGCCGCCGGAGGGCTTCCAGCAGGCAATACTACTAAAGGCTTGACTTGCATCAGCCGCTCCGTGGTGGAGGAGGACAAGAAAGACCCCCCCCCCCCCCCCCCCGTGCGGGTTGCACGGGAAAGGAGGGATCCCGCGTCCTTCCTAGCCCTGTCGTTCGCCGCCCCGCCGCAGGGCGGCGCTGTGCGCGGCCAGGCCGTTAGCCGGGCGGTTGGCGCGCAGGTACCGTCTAGCCCTCTGGAGGCCAGGGCGCAGGCGCGGGGGCTGCGCGGGCCGTTAAGGGGGCGTGCGGCGGGCGGGCGGAGGCTGCGCGTGCCGAGGAGGCCCAGGCCAGGCTGAGGGGCGTCGTTGGTGGCGAGGGACGCGAGCTTGTCGCTGGAGCGCTGCCTCCCGGCCTGCGGTGCGAGCAGCTTGCGCGAGAGGGACGAGGAGGAGGAGGCGTCGGCGGGATGCTCGAGGTGCTGGTGCTGAAGGTGAGGCGGGAGCAGCCCGTGTGCGCGGCTGCCATCTTTGGGGGGGGGGTCCCCGAAGCCCTGGCCCCGAGGCTCGATCTCGGGGAGGCGAGGGGCGCGGTGTTGGCGCACCCCGGGTATGCGGTTTGCGGAAGCGGTGGTGAATGCTGACGTGATTCGGATCACCCCCTGTGGGAACTGGGCTCGGTGGAGCATGCAGCGAAAAGGGCGCCGCGAGTTCCGGGCCAGCCTGGGCTACGTGGTGAGAACCTACGGCACGTATGACCACCGCCTGAAATTACACGCTCACCGGCGAACTGATCTGTCACGGTGACGTTTATTATGTAAGCTTTGGTCCAGCCGCCTCTTCTAACGTCTAAATCTGTGCGTGCCACCTTCGTGGGCGTGCGTGTGCCCCGGCGCACGCGTAGAGGTCAGAGGACAACTGACCCCAGGGTTGACCTCCGGTCATTAGGCCTGTTGGCAAGTGACTTTCACTGAACCGTCTTGCTGGCCCCCCGCTTATTTTATTTTAGGGTCTAATCTCTGTAGCCCTGGCTCGCCTTGTACTCCCAAGGTAGACCAAGATGGCCTTGAACTTGAGACCTAACCTGCCTTTGCCTCTCCGGTGCTGGGATCCGAGTCATGCACCGCCACACCCAGCGTGTCAAGCATCTTTAAAAAATCTGTTTTGATCTGTGCACCTGAACGCAGATACCCTCGGAGCTGGAGGTGCGGGCAGTTCTGAGTCACCCGCTGTGGGTGCTGGGAACTGATGAGAACTTAACTCCAGCCCTCTGCGGGAGCAACCTACCACCCACTCTTAGGCACAGAGCCGTCTCTACGGCCCATCGCGCATCTTGGCACGTGATTATTGGCCACCTGTATTAACTTCATCGGAAAACTGCCATTTCATGTCCCCCGGTCCGTTTCTTTGAGCGGTTTGGGTCCATGGTGTGGCTGTTGAGTCTTTGAAGTTCGCTTTACATTTTTGACTATCGGTCCCTCACCCGATAAGTGATTTGCAGAAATTTTCTCCCGTTCCAAGGTGTGCTGGTTACTTAAGATTGACACACCCTAGGATCATCTGAGAAGAGCGTCTCAATTAGGAATGACCTCCATCAGGCTGGCCTGTGGACATGTGTGTGTGATTGTTTTGATTGATCGTTGCTGTGGTTAAACAGCCCACTGTGGGCCTTGGCCTTCCCTGCGCCTGGCATCGTGGCTTGGACAATTAATGAGCCCAGCATAAGCAAGCGTGGATCCACTCTGCTCTTGACTGGATGCGGTATGACTAGCTCCTTCCAGTTCCTGCCCGGGCTTCACTCCCTGACGTAACGAACCGCAGCTGGAATTAGAAGCCACCTGAGCCCTTTCCTCGCTAGCGTCTGTTTTGGGTCAGGATCTTCTGTCACAGAACCAGGAAGGGAAACCAGCACACGTGGGTCCACTGTTACCTTACTCGTTTCCCTGGAGGCGTAAAGTACAATTTTGATCAGCTTCGTGTCTTTCTCCTGTTGTTGCTGTGTCATATCCAAGCAGCCAATCCACATATAATGTAAAGCTTTTGTCTGTTTCTAAGGGTTTAATAGTCCTACATCTCACATTCGTGTTTATTAGGATGCACACCCATGGCCTACATGTGACAGTTGCAGAGTCAGCTGTCTTCGTACATGTTTCCATGGGTTTCAGAGTTTGAACTCAGGTTTCCAGGCTCCCCAGCACGTGCCTCTACCTGTTGAACCATCCTGTCAGCTCCTTGAGTTAATTTTCTAAATGGAACTAAGGAAATAGGTTCATTCTTTGGCATGAAATAGTTTCCCAATAATGGTTTTGGAAGGCTATCATTTCCCCAGAGAATGATTTCGGTACGTTTACCAACTATTATCTGGCTACATTGTAAAGGAGGTGGTCCTGGGCTATTTATTTTTCTAGTCTGTGTGTCTGCAGTTATCATAGTGCCACACTGTTTTGATTATTTTAACTTCGTAGTAAGTTTTAAAATCAATGAGCCCCTCACTGATTGATAGTGTGTCCAGCTGAGAGTCTCTACCTCCTGTAGCCCGCTCCCCCGCTCCCACAGAGCTGGGATTGCGGGCATGCACTACCATAGTCAGTCTTCTGTAGTGCTGGGACCTGAGCCCCGGACTCCATCCACAGCTCTGCAAGCACTCTCCTGACTGAGCTGCAGCCTGGCACTTCAGCTGTGTTGTTTCTAGAGGGCTATTGGCTACTTACCGATTCTTAAATTTTTGTTTAAAGTGCCTTTAGGATTTGATAATAAGAATTGAATCTGTAGATCAGTATTAACATCTTTCCACAAGTATGGATGTATTTCATGATATTTCCAAAAGACAGACCCTCCCTCTGTAGCTCTGACTGGCCAGGAACCCAGGATGCAGGCCGAGCTGGCCTTGAACTGTCTCCCTCCTGAGAGTGCTGAGATTAAAGGCCTGTGCTCTGGCTCCGCCTGTGTTTTTGTCCCTGTTTCTTCTGTCACACTTTTATAGTTTTCATGGTAGTTGTGATACATTTTTATAGACTGCTTTGGATTTTCTGTGTAGACTGTCTTGCTTATAAAAAGCGGCAAGTTCATTCCTTTCCTGTTTTCCTGAAGGTCTTCTCTGGCACTCGCCAGCCAGTGCTGAGTGAAGCAGCACGCACCCACTGTTAGTCTAGTGTTTCCTGTGTCTGTCTTCTGTCCTTTATATAGATCCCATTTGTAAATACGGCTGGGTGTCACGGCATGCTCCAGCCCTCATGAGATGGAAGCAGGAGGTCACCCTCTGCTATAGCAAGTTTGAGGCTAGCTGTCTGAAAAACCAGAACACAACCAAGTTCCATTTCATAACTAGGATTCTTCAGCACTTTAGTCTTCTGGTCCTTAAATACTGGAGTGTACTTATAAGAGCTGCTTTCAAGTCCTGGCCACTTAAGAATCTAAGTCAGCGGTTCTCAACCTGTGAGTCGGGACCCCTTTGGCGTTGAGCGACCCATTCACAGGGGTCACATAAGACCATCTGAATATCAAATGTTTACATTAGGATTTATAACAGTAGAAAAATTATAGTTAAGTAGCAACGAAAATAATTTTATAGTTGGGGGTGGGGCAACCCCAACATGAGGAACTGTATTAAAGGGTCAGTTACAGCGTTAGGACGCTGAGAACCGTAGATTTAGGCAGCTTAGGTTCCTCCTTGCCTTTCTAGGATTGAGCTCTGGACATGAGGTGTAGGCAAGTGCCTTCCACTGAGCTATCCATCCCAGCCCTGGGATCAATGGCTGGTGACTTTTTTTTTTTTTGCCATGTGTCATGGTTTTATTTCTTCATATGTCTAATAACTTGTTTTATTATGATGAATGTTGACTTGCAGGGTAATCGCTAACAGGACAGTTTGCATGTCAGGAGGTTTGGTTCACACTTGGACACACTTGTGGATTTTCCTCATTTGAAAGAGCACATTCCCTTCATTCTATAACATGGGCGTGGCTCCTCAGTCATCACACGTTTTCTGTGAAGGACTGCAGTGCTCACTAAGCGCTAAGGTGGCAGACCGTCCTGTCCCCTCCTCTGTGATAGAAGAGACTGAGCTGGGTCTGCAGGGAAGGAGGTATTCTTAGGATTGGGGAGGGCATAAATACCACCAAAACTCATCGCAGGGGTTGGAGAGATGGCTCACTGGCTAAGACTACTGGTTCTCCTCCTGCACCCACCTGGCAGATCACAAACATCTGTAACTTCAGTTCCAGGGAATCAGACTCTGTTCTGGCCTTCATGGACACTCAGTGCATGTGGTGCACCGAAATGTGTAGCGGAACCCAGTGTAGCCCTGAGTCTTTCTCAGAGTGAGCTTTTAAAGCGCAAAAATCACATTCTGAGTGGACACTTCAGTCAACAAGAACAGTTGGCCAAAAGCAGAACTACAGAAGCTAAAAAGCCAGATTAGTACATTTGAGACTTTCCCAGAACTGTATGGACATTGATGGATTAGGCCTTCATTTCAGTTTTGTCAGGTGGTGCTATCTACGTGCTGAGTCTTACAGACTGAATGGCGCTTTCATCATGGAGTCAATTGTGCTATGGTCTCAGGGCCTACTAAGGTCTAGTGCCCTGTTTCATTCCTCTCTGGTCTTAGTGAATGAGTCAAATCATGGACTCACCCTGTTTTAGTCCTAAGATGCAAGGCCCCGCCATTAATCCAGTCAGAATGACAATTAAAGTCCTAGTCAGTACTGATAGAGTAGTTAGCCAGGGCATCGAGAGCACAGAGACTGGTACCAATTGTTTTTAACTATGGCAAGATGTTTTTAAAACACTTATAAGTCCTCTAAAATGAATTTGGTTCTCTCCCAGTCACAGTGAGTTTTGTCAGTCAGTGGCTGACAGTCTGGTTCGTTCCTATCCCTATGTAGTATGGAGGCCAGGTGTCTAAGCATAACCAGCAATCCTGGCTGATTCTTGGCTGGGAATTCTATCTCCAGAGTTCCTTCCTGTGACACAGTCTGATTTCCTCAGGTTTTTTTATTTCCCAAAGGCCAGAATCTTTTTCAAGGGATTTTTTTTAGGAAGCCTTAGTTTTACAACCCAATTTTTTTGTAATTGAAATTCCCTTGTTTTTGGCAACTAGGGGACCCAGTCACAGGGCACACATAGAATAGTAAACTCTGTATTTTTATCTCAAAAACTATTACATATATTTTTCAGTACAACAGACATTTAAAATGGCTATCAATGAGCGCAAAGGTCAAGGTGGAATATGGTTGTTGGTCTTAGCCATGTTAGCTATCACTTCCCCTCTGTCTTTGTAGTACTCAGGTTCAGGCTCAAGGGCAATGGGCATTGGACCATGACCCTGTCTTCATATCCATAGTGTAAAACACGAGGAGGTTGAGGGTCAGGGAGTGGAAGAGCCTGGGGGCCCAGTGAAACCTTAATTTCAATAGGTAGCACTGTCTGTGGCTTCCACTTTTTTGACCTAGGTGTGGTGGATCTGTAGTGTAGCATCAGCTACCTTTACAGCCATCGGCATGAAGAGAATCACCGTGTAGTGTCCTTTTTCAGTTGGTTTCCGTGTCCCTTTGGCTACCTGCTTGACCCAGACAGTATCACCGAACTGGAATAAGGGGAAACTGGTGGTGGACTCCGAGGTTGGCGGAATGTCTCAGACAGTCCAGTGAACTAACTTTGGAGCACTGGAGGGCCTGCAGTGACTTGAGAAAGGGATGGCGGGAGTTCTGCCTGCTGCCGGTCTCCCAGCCTGGGAGGCATGGGGCGGTCTTTCACACAAAATGTCCTGGAGGTAAATCCTGCCTTACCTGCCAGGCCATGACATGTCCTCAGAGTATCAGTAGATCCCCTGGTCTTAGGACTGTTTGTCAGAAAGCCAGGTCAACAGCAGTAGAGGACAGAAATCTGCAGGAGAAGCCAAACAGCCTCTAGGAGAGCCAAGATCTTTTTAAAGTGGTGAGAAGTCCTCTCTCTCTACCAAACTGTAAACGTGTACATTAGTTGAAGCGTAGCCACTGTCAGTGTGCATAGCTGTGGACTTCACTCTTCCCGATCTGAGAGCCTGGGTCAGATCAATCACTTCTGTTTTCTAGGCTGAGGTACCTGGCTTGGGCCCAAATCCTTTTGGTTAAAGTAATTACTGTGGCTCTCACATACCTGGTTTTTGTTTTTTTTCTTTTGTGACAGCCATGAATGAGCACCTGTAGGTCATCATCAGGAAAGGGGGTAGCAGGATTGACGGTGGTGGGTTTCTCACTTCCAGCTTCAGGGTGGTCTAGAAGTAGGGCTTGGTCCTGGGTCACAGTCATGTAGACAGCCATCATTCTGGGTGCTCCTCAGAGGAGGGGCTCAACTGTGTTGTGGGCTACGGTGAGTATAGGATCTTGACCCAGAATTAACTTGCTTGGCTTTTTTAATTAAACTATCAGTAGCCACCGTAGCTCTTGGACAGGTGGCCATCCTGTCCAAGGCTACAGGGTCCATTCACGTGGACAGGTATGTCACAGGGTATTCTCATGACCTCAGAGTTTGGGTTGAAACCCCTTGTGTCTTTTGTTTCACGAATAATCAGATGAACAGATTTTGAGGTATCTGGGAGTTTTAGAGCTAGAGCTGAAAAGTCAGAGCTATTTTTAAAGCCTCAAATGTCTTTGGTTGAGTCTCAGTCCAGGTTAGGGGCTCAGTGCCTCCCTTTGTGTTGGTGTACAGAGGCTTTGTTATTTCCGCAAACACTGGTATCCAGAGGCAGCCGTGGTTCTTGGTGGCTGCAGGGAGCTCAGATCATCTACATGGCCAATATTAGCCTGAGACCAAACATGACAAACTCAACCCGAAGTTGGCCTTCACTGCCCAAATAAGCTGGCACCAGGACATCATGCACACACTCAGATGTCCCACAGGGCACCCAGACAAGTGTAGGCACCCAGACATCGTGCAGGCACCTGGGCAGACACCTCTGAATCATTAGGGGCCCTGGGGACCTGGGGCAGCTCACGTTGCTCAACCCCCTAGGAGTCCCCTGACGACTGCTTCAAGGGACTCAAACTCAGTGTGTCAAGGTCTGGTCTCCCTGGGTCCTCCAAAAATGAGGGGTACTCATCAAAGAAGACTGCTCCCAGACATAGGTTTTAGCCAATAGCAAGTGTTTATCAGCCAACTGGCAACCACACTGGGTGTTGGGATCCGAGCTTTTCTGGGGTGAGCTTTTAAGCACAAAAATCATTCTGGGTTGACATACTTCAGTTAACAAGAACAGTTGGCCAAAAGCAGAACTACAGAAGCTAAAAAGCCAGGTTAGTACATTTTGAGACTTTCCCAGAACTGTATGGACATTGATGGATTAGGCCTTTGTCTTAGTTTTGCAGGTGGTGCTGTCTCTGAGCTGAGTCTCACGGCCGGAATGGCGCTTCTGTCGTGGAGTCAGTTGTGCTGAGGTCTCAGGCCTGCTAAGGTCTGGGGCCCTGTTATACTTGCAGCTCTTGCCTTCTCTTTTCTTTGGGATCTTACCTAGCCGTTGCCTCAAATACTTATTCTATCCCCCCCCCCCCAGATTTGTAAATTGCTGGAAGTGGGGCTGTCACTTTTAAGACATTGGTCATGCTAAAAAAGCCAGGTCTCACAGCCTGAGAGGTCAATCAGGCTGTACATCTGTGCACCTCTGTGTAGGACGGAGAGCTAAGCAGTCTGCTGTAATGTGACAGCTCTCAATTTGTAACACCTGGTTCCTCCGGGTGCTTTGCCATGTATGTAACATTGAATTAAATCACACCACTGCTAAAAGCTCACAGAAACCTACTTCCTTTATTCCTGGGATTGCATGAGGAAATTGCTCTGGAGACTTTCTTTGGAAAGACCTTTTTCCTCCGTTCTTCACCGTGGCTCTCTGACTCTATCCATCTTTCTTACTCTCCTCATGAATCTCTTCAAGTTTTAAAGGTAAGTTTCTCCTTCCCTTCGTGGCCTCATCATGTTTGACTTTTTGTGCACATGCATAATATAATTTTCTGTCTAATGTTCTCCTTCTACCTCAAGTCCCTTTCTAATGAACCTCATTCCTGGAGAGTATTTGTCAGCTTCCTTTGTTCTACTGACTTTGCTTTATCCCTTACTATATTCAGCCTGAAGGTAACATTTATGTTATTAATTATATGACTACAGACCAATCTGCAATTATCCAAATCGGAATAACCTGCCCTTTTCCCCAATTATTATAAAAACCTTCAAATAGCCAACCATGGTGGTACACATCTTTAATCTCAGCCCTCAGGAGGTGGAGGCAGGTAGATATTTGAGTTCAAGGTTAGCCTAGTCTACATGGGTAGTTCTGTGCCAGCTAGGATTTGTAGCGATATCTGGTCTTAAATCAGGCAACATAAAGGCACCTGGAAATCACCTAGATACCTGGGCATTATGTGGCACCCAGATGCCATGCAGGCACCTGAACATCCCACAGGGCACCCAGTTATCTCTCAGGGCAGCTGGACATCACCCAGGAGCCCAAATATCCCTCAGGGTACCAGGACATGGCACAGGCACCCAGGTAACAGCCTGTGTGATATCCGAATCTGTGGGTTATGTCTGTCTGGGTGCCTGCAGGATGTCTGGGTGCTTGCATGGTGAAACCCATGATCCTGCTCCCACCATATAGACTGGGCTTAATTTTTGTTTGCTTGGTTTTTGTTTGTTTGTTTTTATTTTGTTTTTTCTTGGAGGGCATGGTGAGGGTGGACCCGGAAGGAATGGAAAGAGGGTATGATTGAGATACATTGTATGAAACTCAAATAATAAAAGTATTATGTGGGGGAAAAAGCCAGGCATTCAGAAGAGTAAAAAATATTAAAGCAGATGCTTGTATTCCTTCCCTCTGGAATGTAAGATGCAAAGCTGTGCCTGTTGCTTCTAGGCCCTCTCAATAGGCAGAGGTAGGTATGCATCTGAAAAATCAGTGTGGTTTTAATGTTTTAAATTCAGATTTAACCTTTTTCATTCTTTAGCTTTTAAAAATAATACTCTGGAGTTTTTAGTTTCCATATGTGTAGTTGTTGGAATAAGGGTGGCCCCAGTAGGCTCATAGATTTGAATGCTTGATCACCAGGGAGCGGCACTATTTGAAAGGACTGGGGGGTGTTGACTTGCTGGAAGAAGTGTGTCACTGGAGGTGGGTTTTGAGGTTTTCAAAAGCCCAAGCTAGGCCAGTGTCTCTCCCTTCCTGCTGCCTGCATGTCTGTATGTAGAACTCTCCGCTACTCCTCCAGCACCACGTCTGCCTGTGCAGCGGCCGTTCTCCTGCCGTGACGACAATGGACTAAACCTCCGAAGCTGTAAGCCAGCCCCAATTAAATGCTTTTTAAAAGCAAGAGTTGCTGTGGTCATGGTCTCTTCACAGCAATAGAACACTAAGGCAGGATGTATCTGGGAGTATACCGTGTGTGCTGGCGTCCTTGGAGGCTTGAGGAGCACATCAGATTGCACACTGGGTTCTGGGAATGAACTTGGGCTCTGGAAGAGCAGCCAGTGGTCTTAGCTGCTGATCCTCTCCAGCCCTTTGTGGGTCTTTTAATTCCATTGTTTATTTTGTGCATGTGTGTGTGGCAGCAGGCATGTGGAGGCCAGAGGACAACAACTTACTTGTGGAAGTCAGTTTTCTCCTGCCTTATGGGTTCCAGGGCTCAAATAGCTCAGCATCAGCCTTGGCAGCAGGCACCTTTATGGCAGAGCCCTCTGTCTCACTGGCCTGATTTAAAAATAATGTGTAACAAGATAAATTCAGATAGCTCTGACTTCATCTTCCACACCACCCTTCCCTTTCCCCCGGGTAATGGCTTGTATCTATTCGGTTTATCTGCTCTCCTCCCCAGCTTGCTTTTGTGGGGGTGTCCTGCTGAGAGTGGGATCCAGGTCCTCGCACATGCTAGTTGAGTGCTCTCCCACTGCGTTCCTGGCTCCTCGTTGCTTTCTTTCATTCTTTTCCCTTTCTCCCTCCATCCCACTTTTGAGATATGGAACCATAGCTTAGGGTGGCCTGTGACACTGTGTAGCTATGGAAGGTGTTGAATCCCTGGTCCTCTTCCTTCTACCTCCTAAATTCTGGGTTTACAGGCGTGTGCCAACACATCCCATTTTATGACATGCTGGAGACTGAAGTAACACACATGCTCGGCACATGTGTTCACAACTGTTACCCCCTTTCCTTTCTGAATAAATAGAACATTGATCACATGCACTGCGTCTTGTGTGACTCTGGACTTGACCTGACCGGGGTGACGAGGGAATGAAGGGTGGATACACAGACACATGAACCGAAAGGCTGGGTGTGGTGGGTTGTGTGCAATCTGATGGAGCGGCCCAACTATAGGGCAGAACCCCAATGAGTTCATTATGTACAGCAAGCACGGAAATGAGAGGTGAGCTAGTCTCCACAGGAGTCTTTGTAGGGGAGCCATCTCGGTTAGCTGTAGTACACTGTGCACATCCACACTCTAACCAGAGGAAGGCTTTGCCGATCCTGTGGGTCTGAGACTTTGGTTTCCTTGACTTCCTGTGCCCATGTCAACAATGCATGGTCACACAGGACTTCCCCTCCTTACAGACTCAGGGCTCCCTTGGCTCCCCACACTTACGTTCTTGGTTTGTTTATTGTTCTTCCCCTTTCTTACAAAGATAGGTTATAAATACTGTCCAGGGCTTGCTTATATATATTTTTAAAATATTGAAGATCAAGGGCATCTGTTTGGCTTTTGTGGAGGGCAGAGTTTGGAACAGGTTTTAAACTCATAGTCTAGGCGGTTTTTGAACTTGTGATCCCCCTGCCTCAACCTCCTGAATATTACCATTATACATTTGTGCCACCATGTCCAGTGTCCTGTTTGCTTTTTGAGTTATAATGCATAATTGAGGATTGCTTTGTTGAAGTGTTTTGGGATTTTATCTTCAATCTGACCTTTTTGGGGGAAAGGGTTGGTGGGTTTTGTTTTGTTTTGTTTCCCAAAACAGGGTCTCACTATGTATTGTAGCTCTGGCTGTTCTGGAATCCACTATGTAGACCAGGCTGGCATCAAACTCACAGAGATTTGCCACCACACCCAGCTTTAATCTTCGTTTAAGACAAAGGTGCTTGTCAAGAATTGGTTAGATCATTTCTATTAGAAAGTTTCTGCAGTATTAAGACTTTGTATTTTATGACTCTACCTTTAAATCATACATTGTTTTGTCTTCCTAAAATATTACAGATTGAAGATCCAGGTTGCTTCTGGGTAATTATAAAAGGATGTAGTCATTTTTTAGAACAAGAAATTGACTATCAAAAGCTAAACAGTGCCATGAATGACTTCTATAATAGCATGTGTCAAGACATAGAAATAAAACCGTTAATGCTGGAAGAAGGTCAGGTATGTACATAACTGTGGTGTGATCTCAGTGTCTTACAACAGTGCTTAAAATGCAAAAATACTCTGTACCTAGATAGTGGAAGGCTTTGGAACATTCAGCTACTTCCTGTCATTTCTTGGGGCTAGTTTTTTATACAAGCTAGAAGCTAGTCTTGGAAGAAGATGTCTAGGCAGCAATGTCCTCCTACCATGTGGGGTCCAGGGATCAAACGTGTGTCATCAGCTTGGCAGCAGGGACTCGCTGGCAGAGCCCTCTCACTCTACTGACTTTATAACTTGGGGCAAAGGAGATGGTACATGGTTTGTTTTTGGTCACTCAGGCCTTGGGTGACTTGTGTTCTTAGTTTCTACATGTTGGGGTCCTGGCCCCTCCGTGTTCTTGAAGTATAAACGCCCACTGTCCTCCACAGTCTGGCCCTTTCCTCAGGCCTTTTTCAATACAGTGGAGTTTTATAATAGTGTGATAGGGAAAGGTTAATAAGCTTGTTTTGAAAAAAACCTAGGAAGCATTTAAATCCCATTACCATTGGTAACATGTATTATTTTCCCCGTAACACTGGGTGTTAGCTTCAAAAATGACATGAGGTCAGTTAGGCCTTTAAAGTATGTATGCACACACACACCCTTATTTTCAGCTAGCCTGTTTACTTTTTTTTAAAAACTTTTTCTTTTGTCCTTTATTTTTTGTGTAAACCAATAAGCATAGTTAAATGTTTTAGATAGGTTTGTGGTCTCTTTTCTCAGTAACATTTATGCTGTGAACTTGCTGTTGTGTTGACTTCGGAGATGAGACCACCTTGAGAGGTGTCCAGATGCCAGAGGACCGGGGTGGGACAGCTGGTCTCACCTGGACATTGCCATCGGTAGTGACCACCAGGGCTGGGCCAGCTTTCTCATTCACCTATGTAGGACTTTCCCACATTTCTTAACTAATAAAATAGGAAATAGTTAGCTGGGTGTGGTGGCATATGCCTTTAATCCCAGCACTTGGGAAGAAGAGGCAGGCAGATATCTATCTGTGAGTTTGAGGACAGCCAGGGCTGTGTAGAGAGACCTACTCTCAAAAACAAAAAGAAAACATCAGAAAACAACAAAAAGACAAACCCCAAAAAAGTTCATGCTGTCAGAGCCGGGAACTATTCATGCCAGACAAAAATAGACATTAAAGTGTGTGAAGCCATGGGGAAAAGGAACCCAGAGTTGAAATTTCTCATAGCCATTCGTAAGCTTTATTTTTGGACTGAAGGAGAGCGAACAATGCATTTTAAACTTGCATGTTGTAGAGACAGCCTAGAGTTAAGGAGCTACCTCACTGAGACTTAATGGAGACCTGAGTTAGTACCAAGCTTAATTTATGTATTAGGCACAGGAAGACACTGGCAACAATAATAAACTAACCTAACTATGACAATATACTATAATAAAAATCTTCTGTTGGACCATTTTTAGACAAAAGTTATTTGAGCCAAGTGCTTCAGTCCTGTGACAGCTGGCCCGATGTCTGAAATAGAATGACTAAGTGACTAAGAGGCCAGTGCTATTTATACAGTATGTGCTAGACAAGTGAGCAGCTCTCGTTCTAGACTAGCCTGAGCAAGACCGTGTAAGAATTTCTTATGCTTCTCGGAGCAGAGGATAAAGTCATGAATTGTGCTTTTGGAACTTTCATTACTCTTTTCAAACTGTAATTAAAGACAATTACTAGTAAGAAAAATGTTCTGAACCTCTTTTCTGACGGACAGTGCTTAGTGAGGGCAGGTCCAGCGCCAGGCAGCTGTCCTGTGAGGCTCTGAGGGACTCTGTCTCTCACATGTGACTTGAGATCTAACCCCAGACTGTTTTCATTTTGCAGGTGTGTGTGGTGTACTGTCAGGAGCTGAAGTGCTGGTGCAGGGCTGTGATTAAGTCAATAATCTCTTCTGCAGACCATTACCTGGCAGAGTGTTTCCTTGTGGATTTTGCCAAGTACATTCCAGTAAAATCTAAAAAGTACATATGTGTTAATTTTGCCTTTTATGCCTTAAAGAGACAAATGGCAGTTTTAAAGGAAAATGTTGATAAAGAAAATGCACTTAATTCTTGTTTCAAAAAATATTTAAAGATATATTTTCAATTATGTGTACATATGTGTTGTGTGTATGTGCCAGAAGACCATTGGATCCTTGGAACTGGAGTTAAAAGTAGTTGTGAACCACCTGATATGGGTGCTTGGAACCAGATTCAGGACCTCTGCCTTAGCAGCACATGTTCTTAAACTACTAAGCTATCTCTCCAGCCCAGTCAAGGTTAATTGATTATGCCAATATCAATGTCAATTTTTAAAGTAAGGAGAGACTTGGAGGCACAGTTGGCCAGAATGGGGCTCGTGAGAGGACGAGGCAGACCCTTCTCTGTATCTCTTGGTGCCTTTGCCAACTACTATCTGGTCTGTCCCCTTAGCTTGCTCATAGACGGAGCAGGTCTTAGAGAGAGATGCAGCTCAAGAAAAATGCTGCCAAGAGGTAGAAACTGTGTCTCATTGAATCAAAGAGAAAGATGCAGGCACTGGGAAAATGCACAGGCATGTGTTCTTGGTTATCTTGCATAGCAAGGGAGGCAATGACCATCTCTTAAGGTAGCACACAGGAGCCAGACTGCCACAGGGCATGCTGCTCCGATTCCAGGACCGCACGTCACGGTTCATTGGAATTATTAGGTCAGTCTTTGCATTTTGTGACAGCTTTTCCAGTTTCCTTCCCAGAGTAAAAGGTGTTCTTAAGGCAATGCCAAGGAAGCTACAGTTGTGTAAGAGGCATGTGGCAAATAGGACAGTAGGGTTGAGAGGAAGTACAGAAAGAAGCAGCTTGTGTCCACAGCTTTACAACTATTCTTTTTTCTTTTTCTTCTTTTTTTTTTTTTTTTTTTTTTGGCTTTTTGAGACAGGGTTTCTCTGTTGTAACTGATTGTCCTGGAACTCACTCTGTAGACCAGCCCGGCCTTGAACTCACAGAGATCCACTTGCCTCTGCCTCCCAAGTGCTGGAATTAAAGGAGTGTGCCACCATTGCCTGGCTTTTTTACGTGCTGGGAACTTTTCTCCTTGTGCAGTTTATTTAGGGCAAGAGATCCATGGTGAAAAAGTCCAATAAGAGGTTTACTGCAGCCACCATTTTCTAACCTGTCCCAGATGACAGATCTGCGCGGCTGCCCGTGGAGGGTATGCTTGGAGACCCAGGAAGAGAACTAGTGATATTTGAAATGTGATAGGTTAAAGTGGCCTGTAGTTTGCCTGAAGAAGAATGGAGTAAAAATAGCAAATTTGTAGTTTATTAAATCCTCCGATTCTTTTGACAACATCTTTTACAGAAACTTTTGTGTGATTTTGATCATATGATAAAATTGGCATTTTATATATTTAATTATACTTATTGTGTGTGTCAGGATTGATTCATGTGTGGAGGTCAGAGGACAACATGCAGAAGTCAGTTCTCTCCTTCACTGTGTGGTCAGGGATCAAACTAAGGTCATCAGGCTTGGTGCAGGTGCCCTAACCCCCTAAGGCGCCTCACCTGTCTGAATTTGGTATCTAACAATCTTGATAGCCAGACATGGTGATGGAGGCACAAATGGAAGCAGGCTAGTCTGAACTATGTGAGACCTTGTCTAAAAGAAAATAAAATTTTCAATTAAATTCTTAATCGTTGTTCAGTATTTCTCACCATTTGTAGCCTCACTAGACATAATTTTGCCGAAACCTCCTCTGCCATAGAATTTTAATACCATAGATTGACTATTTATGTATGATACGTAGACAGCCCTTCATATGTAAAACTTAAATTTTCTTTTGCTCCTTAGGGAAAGTTTATGGCCCCTTGGTCAGATGTCTTTCAGCATTGTTGTAGCTATATCAGAAAAAGGATGAGTTGTTTTCTGTGTACAGTGTATGATGTAAGTGTGCTTTAAATGAATTTATTATGTATAAGTTTTACTTATAATAGAATTATTTGTCTTTTGCTTTTAAGCATCCGAGTTGCAGTAGAGTCTTTTATGCAGCTTCCTTATAGAGCAAAAAAGTTCAGACTTTACTGTACAAAACCTGTGACATTACACATTGACTTCTGTGAAGACAACGCTGAAATTGTGTAAGTATAGCTTTTTAAAAAACTTTAACGTAATATTTTATTCTTTACAGACTTTTAAAGCTTAAAGTATTGGCACTCCTATTACTTCTGTATGTTTCCAACCTCATTTATTATGAAGAACACAAGCAGAGAAAGCAAAATTGAGTAGCAATTAAAAATGGATTCCACTTACATACAGGATTGAGCCAAAAGACCTGTAATACTATGGCGTGGCGTGGTGAAGCCTCTGTCACCTCCAGATTAAATCTTAACACTAAAATGGTCTGATACAGCGCAATCTCAGCAGTTCTCAGCCTGTGGGTTGCAACACGTTTGAGGGTCAAACGACCTTTTCACAGGGGTCACCTAAGACCATCTGCATATCAGATGTTTACATTACAATTCATAACAGTAGCGAAATTACAGTTATGAAGTAAAACAAAAATAATTTTATAGTTGGGGTCACCACGCATGAGGAACTGTGTTAGAGGGTCACAGCGCTGGGAAGGTTGAGGACCACTGGAATAAGGGGTAGGGTTTTATGTCTTGAAGATGGCAACCCTCTTACGCAGGGTACTTGGGGTGTTTAAACCCTTTTTCCTAGTAAGCAACATGGAAATGAGATGAGAAGGCAATAAAACATCATGAAAGAACTCGTGCTGACCTCAGAATGTTTGCGTATAAGGACAATATGGATTTTTTCTTTTTTTGTTTTTTCTTCAAACAAATTGACAGTAATTTTACACAGCATCTTAATGTAGCCCTTTGGTTGATTCCAAGATCATTAAAATAGCTCTTCATGTGTACAGTTTTTGTAAGTGAGGTCTCTCTAGTTCCCTTTCTTCTGTTATAATAATGATAGTTATCATTATTATTGTTGCTATTGATGTTATTAGCAGTTTTGGATCCCACTTAGGTTCATTTGCTAGCAAGGTGAGTTATGGCACATTGCTTTGCCTCTGAATCTTTTTCTAAAATTAAGAGCAGGGAAATGAGGGTGGTTGTGCTAATGAAAACATACTGAGCCAGGTGTGGTGTGTGCCTTCATCCACTTAGTCAAGAGGTCGAAGTGAGAGGCCTGTGGCTCCAGTGAACTGTGAGATCTCTCTCAGACGAGAGGAAACAGTGCAGACATAAGAAAATCCACGGTAAGTGCCGATGACCCTAGTAGGGAGAAAGTAAATATTTTCCACTTTTATTTTTTTTCCTTGTGATAAATTTCTAATGAGACCTAGTTACTAAATTTTCCCCCAAGTGTTCCCCCAGCATAAACCGAACTGTGCTTTGAAAGTGCCTGATCCTCATGGATAGTGTTTTTCCCCTTTTATTGAAGTAGATTTTTTTCTCACATAATGTATGTTGCTTATGATTTCTCTGTCCAGTTCCTCCCCACCTATCTTCCCATCCACTCTTTTTCTATCTCTCCTTAAAAAACAGACTTCCAAGAGACATAACATAACAAAATAAAATACACTAAGATAAAACACAGACTATCACATCGAAGTTAGACAAGATGAAAGGCAAGAGCCCAAGAGAAGGCACGAGAGTCAGGAATCTTTCTCACACTCAGGAATCCCATTAAAGAAAAACAAACGAACAACCCTTAAACCGGAAGCCATAATATACAGGCAAAGGACCTGGTGCAGACCCGGGCAGGCTGTGCGTGCTGCCTCAGTCTCTGTGAGTTCATACGAGCTTTCATCACATTGGGTTTAGAGGGCCTTATTTTCTTGGTATCCTCCATCCCCTCTGGTTTACACTATTTCTGTTTCCTCTTCCTCAGGGCTCCCTGAGCCTCCGGGGGAGGGATTTGATAGAGACATCCCATTCAAGGCTGAGTGTTCCAAGGTCTCTCACTCTCTGCATAGTGCCTGATCACGGACGGGTCTCTGTATTTGTTCCCATCTGCTCCAGGAGGAAGCTTCTCTGAATGATTGAATAAGACACTGATCTGAGTGTAGCAGAATGTCATTAGGAGTCATTTTATTGCTACATTTTTAAAGAACTCTAGTGTTTGGTTTTACCCTCGGTCTGGGCTGTCTAATCTAGTCTCTGGTTCTTGGTCGCCCGAGCAGTGTTGAGTATGGGATCCATCTTGTGGTGTGGGCTTCAAGTGAAATCAAATATTGGTTACAAGCTCTTTGCCACTGTTGGCCTAGCATATCTTGCAGTCAGGATACCATTGTAGATCAAAGGTTTTGTGAGTGGTTTGTGTTTCCCTTTTGGTAGTGTACAGAGTACTTTTCTATATCGAGGACACTAGAATGCAGGGTGAAGGCTCTATATAGGCATCAGCTCAACCTCTCCGTGTTCAGTGAGTTGAGTAGGTATTGTCTCCAGCAATGGGGTCTGTATCAGTTTGTGGAGAGCAACAATTTGAGTTATTTGGGGGTTTCCATGAGATGCCTTTTGCCAATAACTCAATTAGATGTAACTTGGTCCTGATACTGGAAGCTTCCTTTGGTGACTTCATTGGGATTCTGTCTTCTCTGTTGTTTGGCAATTTCATTTAGATTGCCTTCATACATGTATATGTTTTAGGAAGTTTCTACTGAATTGTTTCCATAGTACCCCTCAAATGACCCTTAATTTTAGCTGTTTTTCCCCTTAGTCCTTCCCCCTACCCGCTTGATCTTCCCGTTATTGCTCCCCCCATCCATCCATAACTGTTTCCCTTTCTTAATGAGATCTGTCTTCTCTAACTCTATACCTAATCTCTGTGGTTCTACAGTTTGTAACTTGGTTATCATAGACTCAACAGCTAATATCCTCATGTAAATGAATGAATACCTTCTTTGTCTTTTTGAGTCTGAGATACATTGTTTGGGATGATTTTTTTTCCTAGTTTCATTCATTTACCTATGAATTTCATGTAATTTTAAAACAATAATACTCCATTGTGTCAGTGTATCACATTTTCTTTGTCCATTCTGTTGAATACTTGGCCACCAGGGGTGGCACTATTTGAAAGGAGTAGGTTGTGTGGCTTTGTTGGAGGGAGTGTGTCACTGAGGGTGGGCTTTGAGGTCTCTGTTCCTGCTGCCTACAGATCCAGGTGTAGAGCTCTCAGCTACTTCTCCAGCACCATGTGTGCTGCCATGCTTCCCACCATGGCAATGGACTAAGCCCCGTAACGATAAGCAGACTCTAGCTAAGCACTTTGTTTTGAAAGATGGTCATGGTGCCTCTTCACAGCAATTGAACACTGACTAGTCTTTTGAACTCTTTATATTTTGGATAGTAGCTCTCTATCAGATGTTTAGTTGGAAAAATCTTCCATTCTGTAGGCTACTGCTTTGTCTGAATGATGGAGTCCTTTGCTGTGCAGAAACTTTTCAGCTTTATAAGGCCCAATTATTAATTGTTGTTAGCACCTGTGATAATAGAGTTCTGTTCAGAAAGTCTTCACCTGTGCCTTACGAGTTCAGGCTACCCCCACTGTCTCTTCTGTCAGGTTCAGTGTATCTGGTTTTGGTCCTTGACCCATTTGGAGTTGACTTTTGTGCAGAGTGGTAAGTATGGATTCTCTTTGAAGTCTTCTAAAGCAGACATCCAGTTCGACCAGCACCATTTGTTGAAGGTGCTGTGTCCCCCCCACTCCCCCAGTGTGCGTTTCTGGCTTTGTATGCCGATCTATGTCTAAGTCATCTCCGGTTTGATTCCATTTATCAACATGTCTGTTTTTGTGCCAGTACCATGCTATTTTTATTACCATAGCTTTGTAGTACAGCAAGCTTTACTTTATTCTTGTTCTAAGCTCTGCTTCCTCCTGCTTTTGCACTGCCTACAACTCTTCCTCTGACGTTCTTTGTGACCTGTGATAAAGATGTAGACAGAGCAGGCTGGCAGAGAAGAAAAGGAGCGAGAGTTCTAGGGCCTTGGAGGGAGGGCCACTCAGAGTGTGGCTGACTCTGGAGTTGGTCAGTGTGTGCTGCTATTCTTTAAGGCACCAGTGACAGGTGGTGCACCCTTGGGCTCTCTCCAAGGAACTTGTGCTCTGTTTGGAGGAGATGGATTTGTTGCAGATAACTGGGATGTGGTGGTATGACAGAAGGAGCCCTACATTGGTGGGTTGTGGGGGGGGTGTAGGGGGTTGGGGTGTCATCTCAGCAGGGCCTCTATCACCTGAGCTGTGAAGATGGCATTGTCGGATACATCTGGAGTCTGTACCCTTAAGGAGAGTTGGCATGGGCTCCTTGTCTGTGTTGTGAATTTTTGAAAAAAGAAATAAACAAGGAAGAACACGACTGCTCCTAGGTATGGTGCAGGAGAGAGTTTGTTGTAGATAAAAGGGGGGCATGGCTGGAGGCATCTGGAAGGGTCCAGACTAGAGATGACCCTGAGCCCAGCCATGTGAGGAGAGAGGGGGAGGGGAACCTGGAGCAGCTGCCAGGAGAAAGGAAAGGGGTAGCCAAAATGGCTGGATTATGTAGGGAAGAGCAGCCCCCTGGGCTGGAGAGTTCCAGGTAAGGGGGCAGGTCAGGAGGGCCCTGTAGCAGGTAGGGACTGAGGGATACTGGGAGAACCTGGAGGCCAGGTCCGCTTTCATATGTTAGTAGATCCTCAGTTAACGATTTGTCCCAGGTTTGAGACCCAGCGTGTTGTATGCTTGGTATTTACTGTCAGAAACACCCATCGTCCAACTGACAAAATGGCAGCGGTATATTAGCCTATGTGATTTACTTAATGAAGTTGCATCTGTTTGCTGTTTCAGACCTGCCACAAAATGGGACAGTGCAGCTATCCAGTACTTTCAGAACATTCTAAGAGGTAAGGCCAGGGTGTGTTTGTAGACTGCTTTGAACTGATGCTATGGTGGCTTACACTTCTGTTGCCAGATGTCTGAGATCCACCTGCATAACTGCTTGGCCCTCATGGGGCTCCTTAAGTCACGAGGAGCCCTTCCATCCCAGGTATCACACAGTGACTGTGATACTGTATTTGAGGGTCAGTAATTAGCTGAAATAAAGGACTGGCTGGTTTTGTGGAGGACCCTTCTCACAACAGCAGTCCCTGCCTCTCAGATTGCTTTTAAATGCTAAGGGTATACAAAGTGAATGTATGTGTATTTTCTTGATACAGCAGTTGATCCAGCTTCTTTTACTGAGCAAGGAATAGGAAGTGGACATTTGTTGTACAGTGATTACCATTGCTAACTTAAAGCACGTAAAGTGTCTAACTGTCTATCGGCAACTGTAAAATGCTGTCTGTTCTGTAGCATCCGTCCTCACTGTTGTCAGATTCCGATGGCTGTACCTACCTTTTAGGACTGTTCTGAGGTATGAGTGGATGGGAAAGGCCTGGATGGTCAGGTGCCTGATGAGGCCATGTTTGCTTTAAATAGACCTTACCAGTCAGCTCACTGTGTGTCCATTTGTTGCCATTTAGCAACTACCCAAGTGGAAGCAAAACTGTGTGCTGTGGAAGAGGATACTTTTGAGGTTTACCTTTATGCAACAATAAAAAATGAAAAAGTAAGTGAAAGATTTGGGGGGTGTTTTCTGGTTTTAGTTTTTTGAGATAGTCTTGTATAGCCCAGGATAGCCTTGAACTTTCAGTGTTGCTGAGGGTGACTTTACATTTTTGTTGTTGTTAATAAATTAAAACACAAAAAGATTAAAAAAAAGTCGGGCAGTGGCGGCGACACAGTCCTTTAATCCCAGCACTCGGGAGGTAGAGGAGGAGGATCGCTGTGAGTCCAGCCTGGTCTGCAGGATGAGTTCCAGGACAGCCAGAGCTACAATGGAGAAACCCTGTCTCAAAACAACAACAACAACAACAATAATAATGTTTTAAAAAGATTTAAAAAAAAAACTAACTCATTGGACAAAACAGAAGGAAAAGAGCCCAAGAGAAGGCACAAGAAACAGACCCACTTGTTCCTGCACTGAGGAGTCCCATAAAGACCTTAATCTGGAAGCCATCATATATAGGCAAATGACCTGGTGCACAGTCTTGTGCAAGCCCTATGCATGCTGTCTTCATCTCTGAGTTCATATGTGCTTTGATGACATTGATTTAGACTGCCTTGTTTGCTTGGAGACCTCCATCCCCTCTGGCTCTTCTGCCACCTCTTCCCCCGTGCTCCCGGATCCCCGAGGGGAGGAATTTGGTAGAGACATCCCATTTAGGGCTGAATGTTCGAGGGTCTCTCCCCTCACGCTCTGTGTACTGCTCTGGAGTACAGCAGAGTGTCACTAGGAGTCATTTTTGGCAACTTCTTCTGTTTAAGAACAACAGTACTCTAGTTTTGCCCTAGGTCCTTGCGTTACCCAGTCTCAGGTTCTTGGTCACCAAAGCAATGGATGACCTTAAATTCTTAATTTTGCCTCTACTCCCAAGTGATTGGATTACAGGCATGGGGCCAGCATACCTGGAAGGATTCGTATTTTGAAAAATGTTTATCCTTATTTTAAACTTTAATAAGGCTGTAATTCACACAGTGGTAGTTATTTTAACCTTTGAAGGTCTATCTCAGAATTTGTACTGTTCCTCAGTCCATATCTGTGTGTGTGTGTGCGTGCGCGCGTATGAATTTGTAGGACTGTTCTTCAGTCCGTATCTGTGTATGTGCATGTGTGTGTGCGCATGTATGCATGCACAAGTGAGAGACACCGTGGGCCATATACAGGCTAGTGCACTTATCTACCCTTAAGCTGCATTCCTAGCCTCTACTGTTGATTATTAAAAACATTGACCTAATCATTTTATATAGACAGCATTTTTACATTTTGAATTGTGTGTGTGTGTGAGGGGGCACACATGCTTGTTCATGCATGTGCATTCAGAGGCCAGAAGTCAGTGTTGGTTGCTTTAACCCTATTGTTTTGCAACCTGTTTTGTTTGAGACAGAGTTTCACTGTGTAGCCCTGGCTGTCCTGGAACTCACTATGTGGACAAGGCTAGCCTCGAACTCTGCCTCCTGAGTGCCGGTCTTAAAGTTGGATTTTGTTTCTTCAGTGTTTTAGTTTTCATTATCAAGGTCTTTTGGCTCCTTTGTTAGGTTTATTCCTAGGTTGGTTGTTTTTTGTTGTTGTCGTTTTTAAAACTATTGTGAATGAGATTCCCCCTCTATTCTTGGTGATTTTGTTTTGAATATATAAAAATGTGCCTGGGTTTTTGTAGGTTGATTTTGGGTGTGTGTGGTGTGCATGGCCATGTGAATGTTTGAATGTGCAAGCACACGTGTGCAAGTGCATTTGCGTACCAGTTCAAGTGTAGGCCCAAAGTGATACTGTCTTCTTTAGCCACTCTCCACGTTAGTGAGGTGAGGTCTCTCACTGAGCAGAGCTCCTCTGTTCTGGAGCGGCCAGCTTGGCTTGGGGATCCTGTCTCTGCTGGGATTCTAGGTGGCCACCATCCCTGCCTAGCTTTTGCATGAGTTCTGGGAATCTGATCTCTGGTCCTTGAGCTCACAGGGCGAGTGTTTCATCCCTGAGCACCTCCCCAGCCCTTGCGAGTTTCTATCTACTTAAGGTATGTATGAGGTCAGGAGCTTTCTGCTGGAGCCTGTAAGGTTCTTTTAAGAATAGGATCGTAGGATCATGTCATCTGAAAATAGGGAAATTTTTCCAGCTGTATCTTTTATTCTTTTTCTTTTATTCTGTATCTTTTATTTCTCTCTCTTGTTTATTGCAGTACCAGAGATTCTGGGTCTAGATTGAACAGGAAGAGTGAATTTTTGTTTTGAGACAAGGACTCACCTTGTAGCCCTGGATGGCTAGGAGCTCATAGAGAGCTGTCTGCCTTTGCCTCCCAAGTGCTGGATTACAGACACGAGCCGCTGCACCAGCCTCCTCCCTTGATCTTGATACCCTTCTTGAGCTGTGAGGACCCGCTCCTCATTATAGTGCAGTTAGGTGAGCACCAGCATTTACATAAAGATGTTTCGAAGCTAACCTAGTTCCTATGGGAAAGAAATTTGTTAGTACAGCCAAGATGCAGTTCTCAAAAGCACTTGGGATAGTTTTTCTCTTCCACTCCTTGTGCTTTGGTTCCTATATCCTGACTGAGCTTACTGGTGACTTTTCATTTTGTTTATTTATATCTTGTCCAGTATCATAAAACTCTTTTTAAAAAATATATTCTCTATTTACTTGGTTTTTTTTCCTTGCTTTTAAAAGTAGGCCCCTCTTTTGTACCATGTTGTATCCTGATAACTTTCTCTCAGTCTAAGTGATGAAGTAAACATAACAGGGCGTCCACTCGTGGCAGAGAGAATATATATTGGATGCACACGGTCACGATTACTCGGAAAGGACGTGAGCCATCAAGTCCTTTTCTAGCTTCCAAGGGAATGCAAGGATCCTCTCTCAGCTTGGATTTTTTCACTCAGGTGAAATATTTCCTGACCCATCCATGTTTCTGCATCTGTCAGTGCTCTATCCCTTATGAAGAATTTCCTCTGTGTGGCTGCGTGGCATGTACTATCCAATACCGTGTTGTGGACTTCTGAGTTGTGTCCAGTTCATACTCATGTAATAGTTTCCTCTGGTGTACATACGTGCTCCTTCTTGGGTAAATACCAGGATCTAACTTCTGGACAGTGTTGACATCTGGGGCTGCCACGTTGTTTGCCACAGTAGCGGACCACGCTCTTCCACACTTGTGCTTACTTCAGTCAGCATGCGGCGCCCTCTCGTGGGTGAGAGACACATTTGACAAGTTACCAGTGACGCTTCACATGCTTGTTTGTAGTCTGTGCTTTGATAGAATTCCATATTTTTCCTTATTGGATTGCTTTTATTTTGAGCATTCCTCCTTTGTAATTTTTTTTATGAATTTGCATGTATATACATGTTCCTGCATGTACAAATGCATGTGGAGCCTGAGGACAGCCTTGGGTTGTTCAGCAATGCTGTTCACCTCCTTTGAGATAAGGTTTCTCATGGCCTGAATGGATTGCTAGAATGGATGGCCAGCAAACTGTAGGGATCACCTGCCTCCCTGGGTCTGGGATCACCAGTGTGTTCCACCATGCCTGGGCATTTGTATTTGGATCCTGAGGTTCAGATTCTCGTGTTGGCAAGACAAGCAATTCATCCTATCTTAGCACTTGTCTGTCTCCTTAGCCTCAAGTGGTTCGTTTTGGATGTATGTCTGTCCAGAGGCTTGATTCTAAAATATTCTTGTCCTGTCTCTGTTGTGAGCGACCTGTCTTTGCCTCCCAGGCACTACTATCATGCCTGACTTAAAACACTGAAAAACTAGATCCTATCAAAACAGTTTCCCCTTTATGGTCAGTGGCCTCCCACCAAATCTGTGCCTGGCCAGATGGCGTTAGTTCCCTCTTCCTCCGAAGTACATCATATACTTCATGCAAATTATTGCTATTGAGGGGGTTCATCATTTAGTTCCATTTCATATAGCAGGAACCAAGAGGAGTTTAGAGTTTATATCAAATTATGCTCCATAAAACAATTTTTCAGGAACTTGGGGCTGAATATGGAATATTGACTGTGTACACTGACTACACGCATCTGAATGGTAATTCATGAAATGTTCATATTTTTATAGGTTTGTGTTAATGATGATCTGGTTGCAAAGAACTTTGCTTACTATGTGTCACCCATGGGGAATAAAAACCTCAATACCTTGGAGAAACCCAGGCTCAGTCTCAATTCAGTGTCCTGCTCCAGCAGGCTCAGCCCATCACTTACTTTGTGGCCAATGCTTTTGCAAGGAAAAGGCTGCCGTGGAGTGGAAAGTGAGTGTTTCACGTTGCTTCATCTTTAGCATGCGAAGTTTGTCTAAGCTTTTTCCTGCGTGGACAGAGGCTTGCTCTGTGCTCAGTAACTAAGTTTACTTCTCAGGAGCCTCTGACAGGTATTGTGCTCCTGAAGCTGCTACAGTTTGTATTTATGAGACCAGGAAATTCTGACTTTCCTATTAATATTTGGCTGTATTTTCAGAAGTCCAGATATAAATAGTTAAAGATTTTAACCAAATAAGGTTTTGAATAGTTTTTAGACACGTTAGAGAGCTTTTTATTACAAATGGTACTAAGTGTGAACCATGGATACAATTTAAAATGTTCCTCTCAGCTTTCAAATTTTAGTTCTTTATACTGCTACCCCTTGCTAGGCCTCCTATGATTTTACAGCATAAACAAGAACAGAGTAAACAATAAGGACTCATTCTTATTTCATGCTTTAATTTTGAAGTGTGTGTTCTTCCAGACTCACAGGGCTTAGACTTTCTGGCACAGTCTCTCCGGCACACATGGAGTAAGGATGTCGTCAGCAACCTAGGGCCGTCTGCTGCAGTTCTGGGTGAGTCCTTCCAGGTTTTGGTTTCCTTCATAGCCAGCACAAAGCCATACTTTGTGCGTGCCCTGGAGAGTGGCCCAGGGCCTCACACGCGTTTGCCACGGACCTTTATTAACCCTCACCCCGTTCTGTCCGTTTCAGAAGTAGGTAATTTGTTCTCTCTGTTGTTAGGCTTTAGGTGTTCTTTATCTGCTTTGGATAACAGACTTGTTCAGACGCATCTCTTGCAGTTACTCCCTTTCAGTGTGTGCTTGTTTCCCAGGCTTTGCATCTGTGTTCATCACACATACGGTCCTTCGTTCTCTGATGGGATAATGAGGGTCTGGTAGTATGAGATGGGAGGTGTTCTCTCTGTTGGGATCACTTTCTTCCGTATACACTTGGTAGACTTCACCAGTGAACCCATCTCAATTAGTGCCTTTTTGGCAGATGTTTTAATTAATTCAGTGTCTTCAAGAACTAATTATCCTTTTTGCTTATTTTTGTTTTGTTTGGGAGTTTTGGAAATTTGTCTAGATGGTCAAATTGTGAGCGTAGAATTGTTCATTCCACTGTCTTTGAAATTTCTTGATATGCTCATAGGCATGTGTGGAGTATCCGCTACCGTCCTCTCGGTGTCCCTGGATCGGCCGTCATGTCCCTTCTCTCACTGCTCTTTCTGCTTTCCCTGCTTCACTCTTAATCTCCCTTCCTCCACCCGCTAGTTAAAGCCTTAGCAATTCTGTTGCTCTTTTTAAAAAAGTAAAGCTGTGGGCTGAATTCTGTACCCTCAGAATCCACATGCTGGATCCTGTCCCCAGTGTGTCTGTAGACAGGGTCTTTATGAGGAATAGCTCAGTGCGGTAAGGATGGGGCCCTACTCTGTAGTTATAGGACCTTTGAGGAGGAAGGGAACCAGAGCTCACTCTTTCCCCCGTGCTCACGAACTTGATGGGGTTACTATCTGGATGCCAGAAGACAGCACTCTCCAGAACCGAATTGGCCACCGCTTTAATCTTGAATTTGTAGCCTCCAGAAATAAAAAAAATAACTTTCTGTTAAAGCTGCTCACTCGGACTGATACAAATATTTTGCAGTTGTTTCATAGTTCTTGGGTAATTTTGTTTAAACAGTTTTTCTTCTGTTTGCATTTCAACTTTGGAATTCTATCCCAGTGTGTGGGGTAGGGTAAATATATATCCTGTCTCTTAGTATGAGTTAGTTACATTGTGTAAGAATTCAGTTTGAAGGAAGAAATAAAGGGCAGGCATTTAGACGACCTCAACAGCTAGAGCAGCCTTATTAACCTGAGAGGTGCCATCTGGGATCTGGCATAGGACCCCCTGATGCAGTAACCATACAGATTATAGACTTCAGGCTGGGATGTCTGTAGCTAAGGATAGGGAACAGGGAAGAGGTTTTGTTAGGGACAGAATGGGAAGTTAGCAGTTTTACATAAATAGTTGTATTTGAAAATGCAGAATCTGTTGTCTCTCTGCAACTGCTTGACTTTTACAATCTCCTGGTGTTGGGTCAGGGGCAGCTGCTTTTCTTTAGCAATTCCCAAATAGCTGGCCTCTTGGAAATTTGAGCTCAGTTTAGGGTCTTAGGTGTGTGTTTCTGTGTGAGAGAGAGAGAAAGAGAGAAAGAGAGAGAGGGAATTTATATATGGGGAGGTGATGGACACTGGCATTTTAGCAAAGGTTTATTAGTTATGGGGGAAGGGGAGGGAAGCTGAGTCTGGTAGAACAGTAGACAGAAAAGAGAGAGGGGGAATGGGAGGGAGAAAAAGAGGTACCAGGACAGCAAGGTAAGAGACTGAGGAGAGAGGGAGAGAGGGCAGCACAGCATGTTGAGAGGCAGGGCATGGGGCAGAGGGAGAGGGGCAGAGAGAGAGCACGAGCCTGAAGCCCACCAGGCTGATGACGGGTGGCAGGCAGGTGGCTGGGGCAGTATAGCGCAGGTGGGAGGCGGGAGCACTGCTGGGGCTGGGGTGGGGGTTGGGCGAGTCCCAGTCATAACAGGGGTCCTGTACATTGTAGGAAGAATGTGAATGTTGGAGACAGTTGTGTCCTCCTTTGGAAAGTACAGTCTGCTAAGCTGGGAAAATTGTTCTAATACGTTGGTATATGAATTTCTTAGTAAGTTTGTATATAAATCCCTTTAAAAAAACACTTGAAGCAAGATATTTTAATTGTTTATTTAATGTGTATGTGTGCATGTGAGTGGACATACATATGCCATGGAGTGCTGTGGAAGTCAGGACAGTTTACACCGCAGTTCTCTCCTTCCTGCATGTAGGACCTCGGGCTCAAACTCAGGTCACAGCAAGACTTTCAGCTTTAATCCCTAGAAGTTTAATATAAAGTCTGTTCGATAATAATTCATGTGTTGAGACGTCATAACTTTATTATATTTGTCTTATTTATTTTGTAGACAAAGCTGTAAAATACAAGGATTCCTTGAGAGACTCGCCTAAAATTATGTTTGAGAAGCAGCAGTGCCTCCCTTTAAAACACGTGAACAAGGTTGTATGTTTAAATGCTCACTGAGTATAATGCTCATAATATTCTATTATGAACAAAAGTGTGTTTCATGTTTATTCATGAAAAGTCAGGTGTGTGTTTGCCTTGAAGGAGCAAGGTAACTGGCTCCTCCTTGAGCTTCTGTTTCCAGTCAGTGGTAGCCACTCTGTAAAAGGTGTCCTGTGCTTACTGAACACAGATATGTGACTGCCTTGGATTTAGGGGACAGTCAGATAATTAATTCACTTCTACTATGCCTTACAGCTCTTTCATCAAGGACAAATGAAAGTAATTGTAGGCCATTGTAAACACTCACGTGAAATGCCAAGTGCCCTCTGTTTGACATTTCAGTCTATTGACTATAGCGATGGCATAACTACACAACATCTGTGTGTGGATGAAAACTGTCTGGAATGACTGTTGATAAAATAATTTATATTTTTATTTCAAAATATATAGATCTTAAAAGTGTACATTCCCCTCTCCGTCCCTTCCCCCTCCTTCCACTGTTACAGTGTATTGAATCTTCAGTGTACTGGCCAACAAAAAGAGGCATAACCATATATGCTGATCCAGATATTCCAGCAACAAGGTATGATCTGAAAATCCAGTTTAGCAGACTAGAGCCTTGTATAGTATAGTATAGACGGTGTACTATAGTCTAATATAGTCATCCTTCATACAGGGTGGGGGCTGGGGACATGGTTCCAGGACTACTGAGAATACAAACTGTGTGCTCAAATCCAGATAAAAAAGTGTCATATTTATATAATCTAATGCATATTCTCACGTGTATTGAAAATCACTCCAGATGACTTCTAATACCTAATGCAATGGAAGTACCATGTAAGTAATAAGTCACGCCTTATTGTTGAGGGAATAATGTCAAGGGAAAAACTACATGTTTAATACAAGCAGCTTGTTTTTGCCAAGTATTTCCAGTCTGTGGTTAGTTGACTGCACAGATGTGGAGGCCACAAATGCAGAAGGTCATATGCACAGTAGGTGTGTAGAAGCTTGATGACAGACTGCTGTTCCATACCCCCCCAAAAAAAAAAGGTGGTGTGGGAAATGTTGGCTCAAAATAGACTGCTTTAAAGGAAAAAACAACAGTAGCAACAATATAACAATCGATTGTCAGGCAGCTTGGTGGACTGAAAACTGGTGGTGAGTCTAGAATCCCTGGCACAGAGTGGCTGTGGTATGTAGGGTGAGTATGAGCCGCTGCAGCCCAGCTTGGCAGCTTACGAGTTTGGAGAAAGCCAAGAGTAGCTTCTTGTCTTTTCCAAAGTCTCTGACTGTCACCCTGTCCTCATTGGGATGCACATGAGTAACATCAGTAAATCACTTTCTGTGGTGGCTGCAGTGCCAGCTCTTCCAGGACTTTGTTGAGTGGCTCTGTGGCTGGTCTATGTGCTCAGCCTGTCCTTAGTCACCAGCATCAGTAGAGAAAGCACACGCGCACACACGTTTCCAGAACTCCCTCTCCACTCAGCATTCCAGGTATTCTTCCTCCATGTCCCCCGGCTACTGAAAATTCATGGAGAAATCACTGTGTGATCTGCTTAGGTCACGATGGACAAAGCTGCTGTGGAGTGTAAGAGGAAAACTTGGGGCTCTTCCTGTGCTCTGGACCACGGCTCACCATTTCCTCCGGGCTGAGTGGTGCTTTGCTTTTGTGATTTAGGGCACATTGGTGATGGCTCAGGGTTGGCATCACAAGATTGAATATGGCCTTGGGGCAGGACCAGAAGAGATCAGAGAGACAAACAAGCAGAATTTCTCATACTTGGGCCAAAGGAGGGAGTTTTGATCAGAAGTTTTGATATCCACATTTGCTGTACAGTTCAGCATCTACGTTACCCTCAACTTAACAGAAGGGAAAAAAACCATGAAATCTCCAGAATCAGGTTCTGCCTCGGTCGCTCTGGTCCTCGCAGTTTCTAATCATGGAACTAAGCCAGTTTGAACAGCAGAGGCTGTGGCCAGAGCAGACACGATTCTGTTCTCACAGAAATGCATCGGGGTAGACTAAGGTGCTTCCTTGCTGCTACTACTTAACAATTTTCCTAGAAAACAGCCATGTTTGAAGCAGTCAGGGAAAACTGTTCTTCTGTCTCCAGCTGGGTTCTTGTCAAATATTCCTCTTAAGAATGGAGCAGGCAAACTGCAAGAAATACAAACAGAGGCACTTTATTGTAAAGGGTTTTCTTTTTAAAAGCAACGAGTGTAGCTGTTTTTTGCCATTTGGATCTGGGTCTTAAAGACGGCAGCTGTTCCTGAGCTCTGTATCTAAGCTTTGAAGGCTTTGTAACTTGCTTTTTCACTGGACTCCTAACAGCTCCACCCCTTCCAGTTCGGCTTCTCCGCACAGCAATTACAGAGACAGATCTAAAATGTAACCTTTTTAAAACCCCAGTTCCACTTTATCTGAGCCTACTTTCTGCCTGTTTTCCTATCAGCTTTTGGAGTTCACTTTCCTGACACCACCAGGTAACTCTGCTGCTCACTCTTTCCCTGTCTCTTTCCCAACTGTTGTTTCCAATGGACACTCTCTTATATATGTCTCTCCAGGCTGTTCCCAGAAATCCAAGAGGCATGTTAAGGCTTCACAGCACAAAAAGCCTCCTGGCAAAGTGTTCCTTTACACTTGTCAATTCAAGATTAGCTGCCTTAGACAGGATAAAGCAACTTAAAGCAGCCACGCCAGATTTAAATGAAACAGATTTAAACTCTCAGTAGCAGATAGATGCTAGCCGAGAGCTATTCAGTTAGGACAAGACAAGTATTACAACTCTGCGGCTCTCAGAGAGCTAGCCTAGTGGTGCCAGCTGAGAGATATCCCTTGGCAGAGCAGGTCTCAGTCAGGAGTAGCCGGAGGACCAGTCTTCTGTCTCCAGCAGGTCTCAGAGCAGCTGGTCTTGAAGCCAGGGACCTCTGAAGCTACAGGTTTAAATGGGAGGAGATGAAGTCTGAAGCAGTGGGTCTCGCAAGCTGGATGCAGCTTCGGGGAAGAATGTTGGAGGCAGAGGCAGAAATGAGTCCCTGTGGCTGGCTCAGGGAGCTCAGGGTCGGAGCCGTACTCAGTCTGTCCCTGGCAAGTCTTGAAGCCAGACTCTGAGTGAGCCAACTGGACTTGGGCTCTGAAGTCTTAGGCTTATTACTTCTAAGGGAACAGAGCCTAGGGCTAGACCGTGTGGGTCCTCTCTATTTGTAAGCGCCTGCCGCAGTTCTGGCTTTGAGGCTGCAGCACACTGAGTTTAATCTAGCTGCCATCTGGGTCCTGATTGGCTGGATGAGGGAAGATGAAAAATGGGACCATCGGGAAAGAGATGCTAGGCCTGCTGGAGAGAGGGGGAGAGCCCTGAGCCCACCAAAAGTTGAGAAGTCCCTCCACCTTTGCAGGGAAACTAGTGAGGAAGTTGCTGTTCATTCCTGCTCACTACAGCAGTCTCTGCAGGCTGCTATTCTGTTTTTATTTTAGCAGCTCTCCCTGCTGTGCTGAAAGCTTGAGGCTGCCTACTGTCAGAAAGCTTCATGGGGTGAGTGGGTGGGACACAGGCATAAGGACAGGACTCTGACCCAGCAATTTCTCTGTTTTGCAGCTGGGCATGTGGTTTGTCTGCAGCAGTGTCCTATCACCTAGTTTCTGATGGGCAGTAACTCTTTTCTTGTGCTTTGATTTCCAGTGCTTTTAGCAGGAAGCCAGCAGAGAAGCCGCCAAGGCTGACGGGAAAGAAAGACTGTGATGAGAAGAACGGCTGCGTAAAGTAAGGGCTGGTCGGTTGGCTTGTGTGGGCTGAATCAGTTTGTGTGGCTGTGCCACCCCCAACTTGGATTGTTTATTGAATAGTTGTGTAAGTGGTAAGCAGAAAGAATTAACCTCCAGTTCCATAAAATAGTAAATATCAGGAAGTCCCTGTAGGTTTTTAAGGGAAGCTATTTCAGGGTGGGGTCAGGTTAAATCTTGGTTCCTTTGTAAGGAGTTATTTTCATCCTGATTCTTGCGGTGAGATGGGCTGTTCACAAATGGGGGTAGGTGCAGTCTTATGTACCTATGGCTGTTGATTTTGGAGGGGGTGATGCTTGCTTTCCTTTCCAGTTTTCTGATGTTAGATGAGTCCACCTCCTGCTCTCTTAACAGCAGAGTAGCTTCATTTTATGCTTGTTTAATCCACAAAACTGTTGCATGCCCATGCTTCTGATTTTTTTTTTTTTATATACTAGACTACCATCTTAAGCAGTTTTACACCTGAGTCTGTTCTATAGCTACCACTGGCAGCTTACAGTAGTTTGTGCCGTGTGACTGGTCTGTATCAATGTTGCCCTGCTGAGCCACCTTCCAGAGCCACCCATGCCCTGTATGGCCTCTGACTAGCACAGGCCCCTTAGTGTTCAGGAGTAAAGTGCGTTGAAGGCTGGTGTGGGGCTCACAGCGGGGCTGGTGGTTAATACTTCTCCCAGAGAATTGCTCCTGCTTAGTGCTTAATGTCTTTGCTATTATAAGTGAGTTTTCCTTGGAACAAAGACTTTTTTTGAAATTATAATTTAGTTTGAAATTACAATGTAGTAAACTCTAACAAACTATTCCCTCTCATGTCTGTCATAAAGCCTTTTCTTATCTACTGTACTGGCTGGTTCTATGTCAACTTGACACGAGCTAGAGTCATCAGAAAGGAGTTGAAAATAAAATGCCTCCATAAGATCCAGCTGTAAGGCATTTTCTTAACTAGTGATTGTGGGAGGGCCCATCACCTTGTGGGTGGGTGGTGCTACCCCTGGGCTGGTGGGCCCGGGTTCTGTAAGAGATCGAGACTAGGCAAGCCAGTAAGCCGCAGTCTTCCACGACCTCTGTCTGCGCCAGCGCCTGCCTCTGGGTTCCTGCCCTGCTTGAGTCCGGTCCTGACTTCCTTTGATTAACAGCAATGTGGAAGTGCAAGCCAAATAAACCCTTCCACGTTGCTTTGGTCATGGTGTTTCAGCAATAGTAACCCTGGCTAAGAAACCACTGTCTTGCTAAGTGCTCTTTGCTTAGTCCAGACTGATGGAAAGGACAGTGGTCATTTGTCATCTGTGCATTCCAGGGAGCTGCTGTGGAGCAGGTCAAAGAGCTGAAGAAAGTCAGCATCCTGATTAGGGTTTTCATCACTGAGATGAAGCACAATGACCAAAAGCAAAGTGGGAAGGAAAGAGTTTATTTGGCTTTTTACACTTTCACATCATGGTCCATCACTGAAGGAAATCAGGACAGGAACTCAAGCAAGGCTGCAACCTGGAGGCAGGAACTGAAGCACTGGCCATGGAGAGGTGCTGCTTACGGCTTGCTTCCCATGGCTTGTTCAGCTTGCTTTCGTAGAGTCCAGGGCAACCAGCCCAGGGATGGCACCCACAATGGGCTGAGGCCTCCCCCATCAATCACTAAGAAAACACCCTACAGTCAGAATTTCTGTAGACATTTTCCAAGTTGAGGTTCCCTCCTTTCAGATAAGGCTAGCTTGTATCAAGTTCACACAATTTAGCCAGCACAGTCAGTAAAGGCATTGAGGGCCAGTTAACACCTGCAGTGCCTTACTGTGCTACTCTGGCTGGTACACCAGATCCTTAGAACCATGTGCTCTACAGCAGTCAGTCTGTAGCCTAATGCCAAGAAAGAAACTGCCAGAAGGCTAACAAAGATTACTGCAAAACCATTGCCCCAAAGCCCACCTAGAGCAGGGGCTATTCAAGAAACAGTAGCTCTTGAGTCCCTAAACCATGAGGATGGCTTAACACGCAGAGCAGGGCAGACAAGATTGCTCAGTGGGTAAAGTTGCTTACCTACCACCAAGCCTTATCATGAATTCAATCCCAGGCTCCCACATTGTGGAAGGAGAGAACTGATTCCCTCAAGCAGTTTCTTGATTTTCATACTTGCATAGCTATACACATACAAAAACAAAACGTGTATTTTAAAAGCATTAGGGCCGGTGAGATGTTTCAGCAAACAAAATTTCTTGCTGCCAAGCCTGAGTTGGATCTCCAGGGCCCCCATGGTAGAAGGAGAGAGCCAACTTCTAAAAGTTGTCTTCTGAACCATACATGTGTACACATTCACACAGATAAATGTTTTTAAAAGTTACCCAGTTTTTAACCAAAATGGGTTGGAGAAATGACTGAGCAATTTAAAGCACTTACCTTGCAAGCAAGAGGGTTGAAGTTTGGATTCCCAGAACCCACATGAATGCTGGATGAGTATCGTAGCTCCTGTGCTGCCAACCTCAGAAGATGAATTCCTGGAGCAGGCTGTATCTGGTGAGCCTGGCTTGGAGAGGGCTCTTCCCACAGATATGAACATGTACACATTCACACAGATGGGCCTCCTGTGGAAAAAAAGCAACCAACCGTCAACTCAAAAGGGCTTGTAGAATGTGAAGGGAGAGGCGATATGTCCTATCAACATGCCTAACCTGTGCCAAAACGTTATGAGTTCAGGGTAAGGACACTGCTCAGGGATCCTCCCTACTAATGGAGCACCTACAAAGCAAGCCACCCGATCCTGGCATGCACTGCAAGTCACCAGAGTGAGTACACCTTTCTCCGTGTACTCTCCAGAGTCGATCTGAGCAGCACCCCCAAAAAGACTAAGTCAGATCTACCATAGATTAAGAAAAGGTACTGAAGGAAAAAAGAGAATATCACCAAGAAGCAAGATTTGAAATGGCTGTGAAGCAGTATGGGAGAGCCAAAGAACTAGACTCCACCAGAATGACTTCCATTACCAACCACGCCGCTGTGTACTTTGAAAAGGGTGACCACAGCCAACAAGGAGAGCTTTGTGAAAAGGCCATCCATGTGGAGCGAGTGAGCCAAGAAGGTTTATCAGCGGTTGCCGAAACTTATGCCCACACTGACAGGTCTGTTTCAAAGAAGAAAAGTACAAGGATGCCAGCCAGGATGCCAGCCAGTCCTAAGCTAATCTCTGGCAGAGCTTTGCTCACTGTGTGTGCTTGAAGCGCCAGTAGGCTGAGAGTCCCGAGAGTGAGAGCAGCTGGCCACATCAACCCAGGCTTGCCTTTGAAAGGAGGAAGAGCAGGCCACGAGAGGCTTCCAGAAGAGACGACTCCCAAGACATGAAACCTGTGTAGGAGCCTTGAAAGAGCCCAAAAGATGCCACACCAGGCTCTTGGGAGCGTTAGCTGCTGTGCCAGGGCTTCGGTAAATATATCCAGAAGGAGCCAACCGTCATCAAGATTACATAGGGAATGCAGCAAGTCAGTAAGTGTTCCTTCGTGGCTTCTGCTTTAGTTCATGTCTCCAGGTTCCTGCCTTGCCTTCTCTCAAAAGGACCGTGACCTGGAATGTTAGCCAAGGAAGCCCTCTCCAAGTTGCCTTTGTTGTTTTATCACAGTGGAAACGCAAATTACCATCCCCATAACCAGAGAGGGAGGACCTGGGATCAGCAGCACTTTCTGAAGGCTTGTGGGCCGGATCTGGTCAGAGTAATGACCAGAAGACATACTGAAAGGAGGCGCCCTTTCCTCAAAAGGTTCTGGCCTTGTCTCTGAGGCCGCCTTCAGGCCAGGGACGGACTCAGCCAGCCTTCTCTGCTGAAGCCTATAGTTTCTTTTCCTACAATGCTAACGGCATTGCTCAGCTTTTGAGTACCTTCAGCTAATTATGTTTATTTCTTAGATCCACGCCCTTCACATAACTCATCTGGAAACTCTCCTGTAACAATAAGTTGAGATTACCCCATATTAGACCATCTTCTCCATTCTGGATTGCATGCTACCCTTTCCTCTGGAATGCTCCACCCCTGAGTGGAGAAAGTGTGGGATCCACATTCAGAGCAGAGAGCCATACAGCAGTGTTGTGTGTCACTGGGAAGGTGTGCTCAAATGACTGCTCACCTCAGGTAGGAAGCCAGCAAGAGACCAAAGCACAGATAGCACCAGAATCCATCGTGACGATCTAGTGAGTTGACTGTGGTCTCTTAGAGCAGTCATGACTTAAGACAACTGACTCACGGAAAGTCCACCCCAGTGTGGTAACCATTCACAAAACCTGGAAACCCGGAGTGCGCTGCAAAACCTGCACACGGAACAGCAGGTTGGAGAGTGTCCTTTTAGGACAGCTCAGCTGGTCTCTGCTTCTTCCAGGCAGCTTGCTGGCCTGAGGGTATCTCTCAGTAATCTGTACAACATTATATGGGTGTGTGTGTGTGTATGTATATGTGTATATGTATGTGTGTATATATATATAATACGTATATATGTGTGTGTATATAATGTGTATGTATGTGTATATATATATATATATATATAGTCTGAGGAGAGGAGCCTCTTGTATCTGGTCAGTTTCAGGGAATTCCTAAAGCCTTTGAGTTGTTTACTTTCTGAAATCCTGCTTCCTTCCTGGTGATTCAATTCCCCTGTAACCTCCTGTGTCTTAATAAGCTTTCCTCCAACATGAAGGTTTTAGTCTGCGAGGAACTGCCACACAACAGGCAAATTTCTTTAGAGGTTTTTAGGTGTCGAGAGATCCAGCTCTTTCTCTGAAGGCCTATGGAGAGGCCAAGAACCTTACGTTGGGCCTAAAACATAGTTGTAGTCTCTTGCCAGCTTTATCCCACATAATATATCCAAGGGTGGCTGGTGAGATTCCACCCCACTGTGTTGGTAGTGGCTCCCAGTAGCTTCATTCTGAAGGAGGGTTTTAACTGCTTTGGTAATTGGTTACGCTGTCTGGTGTGAGTGTAGGAGACTGGGTGAGAGATCACATACCTGTACTCGTGCTCTGCTGTGGTTCCAGCTGGCCTCCAGCCCTGAGGATAGTATTACTACACTTAGGGTGGCCTCTCTCCTCAGTTGCAGTGCAGTATGCTGATTGTATCAAATGCCTCTTGACACACCCCAGGTGTGGTTGGTTAATGTCCTGGGATTTTCTCAAGCCAATCAAGTTGGAAATTGAGATTGACCATCACAGAGTCATGTCGTGTATATGTGGCTTTTCTCTGTTTCCCTGAAGGTGCTAATTGTTTGGGAGATGTGTTCTTACTGTGTTGTTGCTGTTCTTGATGTTGCATTTCTGTTCTTTTTGTCCTCCTAAGGGCGGAGACTTTTCTTGGGTGCCTAGTTCTCTGGTTGTTATTCAAACACAGCGTAAGGGCTTAGTGACCCAATCAGGGTTGTTGAGTGTTTGTTGGTGTGTGGACTATACTGCTGGGTTGTTGAGCTCAGTCTCCAGCTTTTTACTTGTGTGGGTTGTGCTCCCTAGGGAAAGTTCTTGCTATCCCTCACCCCCAAGTGAACTGTGGTTACCCTGGATACTGAGTTGCAGAAGCTGGCTGGAGGCTCATTGGCTATGCCTGTTAGTTTAGCCCCCTCTTCTCACTGAGGTCCTTCTACCCGCAACTGTGCATCTAGTTGTGAGACCTGAGAGCTTCCTCTGTCCTCCCCAGAGACTCAGACCCTGGCTTCCCCCGGGATGGGTGGGTAATCGTCTGGCGATGAGACATGCCGGAGGGTCCAGACTTGGCTCCTCAGCCGTTTACTGTTGTGACAGCCCAGGAGCTTAGTCTTAATTGCTAAGCTTTTTGTGTAAGTAACGCTGGCTGGTTTAGATTCCACTGTCACTCTATCTGCTGAGTTAGTTACCACTCACCATCTGTTTCTTGGTTTCTGAAATCTCATTTTTTGTGTTTCCTCTTCGGTTACCTTTTTCATTGTAGCTTAGAAAGTGGCTTTTCCAAGATAACATTTACATACCATAAAAGTTACCATTTTAAAGTGCAGAGCTCAGGGTGGCTCATGGTACATTTGTACTCATGCAGCTGTCACCAGCAATCTAATGTCAAAGTGACCGTGTCCCTTCCTCCTGCATCACAGTCGCTCTCCACTTCATCCTCTGGCAGGCTAGCACCAGTCTGTGGTTGGCTTTGTTGGGTTTTTCCTGTTTCGGGTATTGTTTGGCGAGGCATACCGTGTGGTTCTTATGTTTCCTCCATGTGCCAGAACCCTCAGAGCTCCGCTCCGCTGCAGCGTGAGTGAGTGAGCCACACCAGAGGTAGTTGAGTCTTGTAGCTTTTGCGTTAAAAAAAAGTCCATGGACAGAAATGGAGTTTCAGGAAAGAACATGGTTCTGTGTATGTACTTCGACCATCAAAGAAAGTGGCGTGACTTCTCTGCTTGCTGCCACCAACCCTCACCATATTGAGGCATGAGTGGGTCTGGGTATCAAGAAACGCACTTTCAAAGTGCTGCTTCTCTGCATTCGCCAAGCCCACATCTGGTGTTTTCTGATTGTAAAATAAAACGAATGATTATCCCTGGTCCTGACCTTGGCTGGGCCCCTCTCAGACACCACGCAGGATGTGGGTGGCGGCGGGTGGCAGCCCAGATGCCCGAGTTGTGAGTAGCAAGGAAAGTGGCATGACCTGCATGGCCCTCGCATCTTAGTGAGGCCAGCGAGGCGGCACAGTGTTTCCATAGCCGTGCCGGGGGGTGACCACGCTCCCCTCAAGGAAGAGTTAAAATAGCAGTACAACAGAGGAAATGCAACTACTTTCTTTAAGTTAACCTTTTAACTGCTTTACAGATTACTGCAGTTTCTAAATCCTGATCCTTTGAGACCTGATGAGATCTCTGACCTGCAGCAGGTATTGCAAACCCTAAAAATCAAAGGCTAAACAAGAGGGAAACTGGTAGTATTATTAAGCCTCCTTTCTTCCTTCAGACTTTCTCCCTTAGATGAGGCTTTCCCCAAGTCCTGGTCTAGCAGAAGGGCCACTGCTGTAGTTTCTGTGTTTTATTTGGGGAACAGATGATGCTTAAATTTGGGTGGTTTATGTGTTTTTCAGGAAGCATGTATTCTTAGGTTTTTATTTGATGATCTTGTGTTTTCTTCTTGGTAAAGCCCTTAATACTCTGCTGCCAGGTCAAGGAAGACCTGGCTGTGGTTGTCTAACGTCTGTGTTGGTTAGTTGCAGAAGGTGAAGTCTGGCACACTACAACCTGGTGTGGTACTCCGGAACAGGATCGAGCCCTGCCTGACCATGGATAAGTCACCCCTGTCGGCAGACCTGAAGAAGGTGAACATGTTCTTAGAGCCACACTCCTGAAGACACTCCCAGCCTTTTTCAACACAGAAGGGTTACTTTGTTTTGCTTTGTTCTGTTCTGTTCTGTTAAGAGCAATGGGGAAGAACCCAAGGCCTCCTGCATCCTAGGTGTGCATTTATTACTAAAGCACACCCCAGTCCGTAGGAGGATTTTAAATAAACAGTTCTAAGGCTGCATTGCATAATTCTTGCTTCTGAAATTCTCTTGAACTCTTTGTGATTTATTTCTCATGTATTTTTAAGTCCAGATTAACTTCCCAGAAGATTAATTCTTTTCTTAGAAAAATCCATTGTGCAACTGTCAATCCTTTTCTGAAGTAAGTTTTTTCTTGTTTTGTTTTGTTTTTGAGACAGGGTTTTTCTGTGTAGTATTGGATGTCTTGGAACTCACTCTGTAGGCCAGGCTGGCCTCAAACTCAGAGATCCCCCTGCCTCTGCCTCCCAAGCACTGGGACTAAAGGCCTGCTCCACAGCACCTGGCTTTTCTGAAGTAAGTTTTCAAATGGGCTTTTGGAGGGAACTTAGAACATGTTGCCAGGACAGTTGTGATATTTTTTTAAATCCATCTTTTCCAAAATTTCTTTACAACCCTGAGATTTTACTTGGTAAGTCAATTATACACACTTATGTTTCCTTCCTGATTTCTACAAAAGGAAAGGCTAAGATTTATGTGTGAATAATAGAAAAACAAACCATAAGGATGAACAGACTGAGGGGAAGGTTGTGAGGTCTGGAGTGGGGAGGACAGGTAACAGATCTGGGGGAGGCAGACAGGTGAGAGAGTGGCTGACTGACAGGGCAGAGAGGCAGGGAGACAAGGAAACATCCCTCGTCTGTTCGATTGTGCACCACCAGTTTGTATTGTTTTATGGGGTGGTGACTAGAGTCACTTTCTGGAGAGAATTCATGATACTGTTTGAAATCGTCCAGTCAGAATGCCTGCTTGCCACCCTGTCTTCCTGAAGTGTTCTGATTCACGATGACAAGGCTTGCCTCACCACTGAGCTGCTCCTCCAGCCTCAGTGTTCTTCAGTGTGAACAAACTGGTACCACAGACATGTTGAAGATAATCCTTCACCTCAAAAGAGAGGGAAATCAAACCCAGTGAAGGGAGAAGAGACTGCTTGCCAGAACGTATGCGTCACTGAGTGCAGTCCCGGGCCGCAGTCCCCGGACTTGGGAGGCTGACGCATGAGGATCTCTTGAGCTCAGGACTTTGGAGTCAGCATGGGCAGCTCAAGGGGCTCCCCTTTCTAGAAAAGAACTACCCTAGAGGTACAAGAAGACATCGCATCCATTATCAGTAACAAGGTTTTGTTTCTGTTTCCTCTTTTGTGGTGTGGGGATTTCCTTTCAGCTGGACCCAGGATCTTGCTTTAATTCACCATGGTGGCAAACACAGGAGAGGAGGAAGACGCACTTGCTGGATGTGCCCCAGGCCTTCTAGGGAACCAGAAGCACTGCTAGCTCACTGCGCGTTCTCCAGGTCCCCTCGGAGACATGCAGCTGTTCTTTGGCCATGTCTCTGCAGACCTACAAGGAGAGTGGTATGGTAGACATCCAGGGAAGGAGTACTGATAAAGAACACCCATAGATGCCACCCTGGCAAACCAGGAGGAGGCTGCGGTGTCACTCGGCATGCTGGTGCATCGTTGTGAACAAGCATGGTTCGTGTCAAGAGAATCAATGTGTCTTGAACATATTGAGCATTCGGAAGAACTGATTGGTTCCTGTTCCCTAGAAATTTGTTTAATGTACAAGAAGTAAAAGACGTAGACTTTTAAAGGGGTACTGATATGGCTCACACCTGTGATCTCAGTTCTTAGGTAGAGGCAGGAAGAACAGAAGTTCATGGACAGTCTGAGTTACATGAAACCTCTAAAAACACAAAGTTGAAGGAAAGGAACGTTCAGAAAAGAGTGAGAAATAACAAAATATAAGCGTTTTTGTAAATAGTTGGTTTGATGTATAAAATACAAGTGCACTAAAAGAACAAACAAGATGAGTGTAGACTACATTAGGCTCTAACCTGAGGTCTGATCACTGAAAATTGGATTAGAAGAAAGGAAGAGGGCACGAGGCTCTGAGGAGTGACAACACTGTGGGCCTGAGTGATGCTGAGTCTCACCCTGGCTGGTGCAGATGGACAGACTCGGGCTAAGTGCATGGCTGTGGCCCATCCGGATTCAGATACAGAGCTCATGAAAGCTGCTGTGGAAGAAGTGGTCCCACCACGGCTCAGGTTTCTGGGTGACCCGGCTTGTACTCAGCTTCTCTGGGGACTTTGGGTTTGAGCATTCGGTCATTCCAGCCCTACAGACAGGTCTACACTCGTGCTCTCAGCCGTGTGGGTAGACAGGTGTTTCCAGGTTTGCAAAGTCTCAAGATTCATCTACCCCCATGCCCAGAAACTGCTGAAGTCTCTCCACAAGGATGTCAAGAATGAAGATCACTTGGGCTGCAGGCAAAGGAGCAAGCTGTCATTCGTCCCTTCAGCTCAGCTGGCCACTCAGGGCTTTGGGGAGAAGGGTAGCACAGAGGATAAAATGCCTTTCAGGAAATTCTATTTCTGGTTGCAGACTTCTGGAAGATTCATGTTTCAGTGATAGGTGAAGAGAAGTAGTATGCCAATAAGAGCATGTTTTAAAAAATGTTTAAGGGAGGTGAGGTGGCATGCACCTGTAATCCCAGCACCTGGGAAACCGTGGCAGAGGATCAGGAGACTGGAACTGGAGAGGTGGCTCCACAGTGAATAGCACTTGCTTTTGCAGAGAACCCAGTTTGGTTTTCAGCCCCACATGGTGGCTCAAAATTGTCCAGTTCCAGCAGATCCAGTGCCGTCTTCTGGCCTCCACAGGTACTGCATAAATGTGCAGAAAAAATACCTGAAGCCCAAAACACCCTTACACATAAAATGAGTTTGGGGAGAGCTTGGACTATATAGGAAGACCCTGTCCCAAAAATCAAATGAGGAAAAGTTTTACAAATGAGCCAGATGGGCCAGTAGATTGTTAAGAGAACAAGGAGGCAAAGCCACATCTCTGTGCAGTGTGCTTTAGTCATCTGGACCGTAGATCCTTAATGGGTTCAGAGAACCAGTAGTCTTAAAGCAGGAAGCTGATGCTTGGGAAAGCTTCACACAGAACTTAAAGCAGGTCTTCGGAGAGCATCACCATAAGCCATGTGTTCGGTGCCCTGGTGGTGAAAGCTACATGAATGGAGACGAGGTGGAGTTGGCTTTTTGATCGTCATTTATATCTTTCTCTCCCCCTTCCTCACCATTTTATCATGTAGGCTCTTCAGAGAAACAAGTTCCTGGGACCCAGCCACACCGCATCTTACTCTTGGCCTCCCATTGCCCGTGGCTGTGATGTGGTAGTAGTTTCTCACTGTGGAAATGACCCTTTGTTGTACCTGCCACCGTTGCTTACGGTTTTGCAGATGGGGGGCTGCTACAAGTCATTGCCAAGTAGAAATGGAGTAAGTTTGCAATTGTTCTGAAGTGGATTAAATGTATGTTTGCAAGTGACATTGTTTTCTTTTGGGTAAAGCTGAGGTTATAACACTCATTTGTTTTCCAAACTGCTAGACGAAAGCTGGACCACTGGTCTGGCTTGGTGGCCCAGGCCTATCTTCCCCGTACTTGGGATGCTGAGGCAGTAGAATCACAAATGTGAGGCTACATGGTGTGTTTGAGGTCAGCCTTGGATATACATTAAGACTATGCTTTAGCAAGACAAAACCTGGACTATTAGAAAATAGCCTTTGCTTTCTTAGCGTCACGGAATTCCCCAGGTGATTCTTACCATGGTTCCTGACTATGGGCCCTGGCTGGGCAGAAGAGTCATGGCTCTTAGAAATGAATACAGAGTTTGTAAAATGATCTTAAGTCATATAATTGCCACATCAACTAGATGAGACTGTCAGTCCAGTGTTGCTCCTGTCTCACATGACATCATTAGTGCATGGAAAGCGGTGGGTTCTTAACTAGTGGCCAGTGGTGATGTGTGATTGGAAATTCAGTTTCTGTTGTCTCATCCCATGTTGTTCTGTTTCACAGCACCCCACACTGTTTAATAACCTTTCCCCATGGGTGAGAAAGATGAGGAAATGTGATGTAAGGACAAAATGGTGGGTCGTGTCTGCCAGGTTTGGGGTATCTAGAGAACAGTCATAGAGCCTCATCCCAGAACATGGCACAGAAGACGCACTACAGCAGGTCCCACCGTACACCGTGGAGCAAGTGTAGTCAGGAAGCATGCTTAGAATTTAAAAGGATAGTGGTTTGTTTTTCCCAATCCTGCCATGCAGTGTGATGGTCTGTCTTTGGGGTTTGCACTGATTACATATTGACTTCAGTGGGTTCATTTATACCCCTGAGTTAGGTTTGCAGCTGAGTCCAGCTAATGGAATGCCATTTTGTGCTGAGACAGAGCTCTTTTTGGGGCAGAAAGTGACATCCAATCCTTATGCCTGTGTCTCCCTGCTTTCTCCTTTCTCCATGCCTGCTTTCGGGCCTGTGGAGAAGTTGACACTTATCTGAACCTTCCTAAGGAAGGAGGAGCTCAAGCTCGTCTCAGTAGAAAACATGCCCATGAACTGTTGGCAGGCAGGTCACCTTGTGGGGAATCTGTGGCTGACGGAAAGCTGAGTTCAGAAGCGGTCTGCTAAGACAGAGGCAATGGCTCTCTTAAGACTCTTTCAGAGGTGACTACTCTTTAAAGACATTCAGCCTGGTGCTTAGGAGCAAGAAACAGACTTCTTGGGTTCTTTCTTGCTGCTATGCATTAGCTGCACAGCCTTGAGGAGCGACTTTACCTCTGTGCCTGAGACTCAGCCTGGGAAATGAGGAATAGTTGGTCCTACCCGGTAAGAGTATGTTAAGGTTTAAATGACTTAGGGAGTGAGATAGTTTAGCTCAAGAACTAGTTGAGTGTAAACTACTCTAATGAAATGGCGTTTTCACTTTCCTCATCTGTATGATGGGGATAGCTAAAGACTGACTCCATGCCAGAGATGTCTGGATGTTTCACGTATACTATGTTTGATTCCTAACAACTGTCCAAAATTATTTGAATCTGTTTGTCTTTGCAGCCTCTTGCAGTCATCGTGTGCCCTGGGTGGAAAAAGGCCCAGTTTATTTTTGAGTTGTTGGGAGACTATAGCATGTCCTCCAGACCTCTTCATCCTGTGTTATTAACAATTGGACTTCACAAAGATGAAGCCAAAAATATGAAGCTTCCAAGGGGGTGTAAGCATCCTTTCCAAGCTGTTTGGTTTTCTTTACAGAAGACAGTGAGCTAGGCAGCCCGGGACCTCAGTTGCTGGCTAGTGGCTCTGACTTGACTTCCTAGTTACCAGCGGGTATCAGTGAATCGAGGGTCTATATTAGCTCACGTCTGAGAAAACTGCATGATTTCATTCAGTTGCCGTATGCTACCGACCATTCACTGTCAGATGCTGAGCACAGGGTTGAAAGCTGCCTTTCAGGTAGCTGGGGCGGGCAGGGGTGTGGTCAGGGTCAGACAGGGTGGACAGAGGCTCACCTTGTTCACCAGTAGAGAATTGGCTGTTAAGAAGGAAGTGGAATCGTGGTGAAGGAAGTATTGGAGAGATCTGTGGAAAACCTAAACGCTGTTCGTTATTTTTCCTAAATGTAGGTGACGTGATTGTCACAACTCCACACAGCCTTTTGAGACTTCTCACATACCGAAGCTTGTTGTTTCTTAGACTCTGCCACCTTGTTCTGGATGAAGTCCAAGTACTGTTCTTCGAAGCTAATGAGCAAGTGAGTGTGGTCACTCTGGTGTTGTCGCTATCCAGCATAATGGTGTGTGTGTCTCTGAAATGTGCCGGCTCTTCCCTGCTCCAGGTCATCATGGAGCATGTGAGCTGGCAAGTCAGCCGGGTAATATCTGTGATTTAGAGGAGAGAATATTTGCCTGAAACCCCTTCGTAATGGGAAAGTTCCCTTTGAAGAACAGAAATTCCTCAGGAGATTTATTAAATATTATATTACTGTTTCTCTAATTATAGAAGCAACTTTTTTTTAAAAAATTAAGAAATAGAGGCGCACTTGAGAAAAGATCCAATCTCCCCAGTCTTATCCGTAGGGTAGTTACTATCGGAGTGCTTCCTCCTTTTAAATGGTGTTTTGTTGGGACATACAACTAATAGCAAGAGCCATTTAGTACTGACTTCGAACTTAAACTTTGAGGTTAGTAGTGTTATACTATTCTGCATATTATTTCTCGTAAGCATAACAACTTACTTTAAACTGCCTGGTACATGCTAGGGAAATGCTGTTCCACTGAGCCACATCCCCTTAAAAGACTGATTTTTTGTGAAGCATTTGTTGGAAGCAGTGTGACATGCTGACCCAGAGCCCTGTTTGGAAGTGATGGTGGCCCCTAGGGAAAGTTGACGTTTTGTTTCTTAATGGCTGTGTGGGCTCCTTTGCAGCCATGGTGCATATTACCAAGCTGATGTCCAGATGGGCAGCTTTGAACCGCTGCTTTTTTCCTGTCCTGCTGTCAGCATGTGGCACACCGTTCATGCTGCTGGCCTGCGTTTTGTTTCCCATGCCAGCTAGTACACACTGGGTTCCTATTTGCCTAGTTCCTGCTTCCTTGGCTAGTTAGGTTGAAAATTAATGCAAGTTGATCATGTGTTTATCGTCTATCTGTTGCTCGTTTTGTTTTTAGTTGACGGGGTCATCTTTCTGTAATTGAGCTTTGAAGTTTTTAATAGAAGCATGCTAACCCTTTGTTAGAAACATTACACACCAAGATGCTGTTTGTGGCTTAATTCCGGCTCAGGAGAATTTTACATTACTGGTCAAACCTCTTCTTCCTTTGAAACTGCCCCCGCTCCCTTTATCTTTGGAAAGGCTGTCTCCTCACTAAAAGACATCAGAGGACAGCCCCTCAAGTCTATGTTCTAACTCAGTGGTTTTCCACCTGTGGGTCGCAACCCCTCTGGGGGCTGAACGACCCTTTCCCAGGGGTCGCCCGAGACCGTCTGCATGTCAGCTCTTTACATCACGATTCACAACAGTAGCAACATTACAGTTCTGAAGCAGCAACAAAAATAACTTTGTGATTGGGGGTCACCACCACATGAGGAACTGTATTAAAGGGTTGCAGCGTGGGAAGGTTGATCTAGCTAATCCTTTACTCCATTTTGAAACAAAAATTGAATTTACTAATTTTTCAGATGTTCGCAATATTAGATAACTTTAAAAAGAATGTCGAAGTGGAAGAGCGGGAGTCTGCACCACATCAGATTGTGGCGGTGGGTGTTCACTGGAACAGACACATAGACCATCTAGTCAGAGAGTTCATGAAGGATCCCTACATCGTGATCACCGCCCTGGAGGAGGCTGCCCTCTATGGCAATGTCCAGCAGGTGAGGGGGAGGGGCTGGTGAGCACAGAGGAGCTTGTATTCATGCTGCCTGTTGGGGTAGCTGCGGTGTGTCCACAGCCTGTGTTAGTTACTCTTACATTGGCTTCCTGTGCGTTCTCTCCTGTTACAACTATAATCTCTGGGAGGAGTGCAGCCGAGTGCTCTGACACTCAGAAACCACCTGCTTCTGTGTTCAACTGCAGGTAGTGCATCTGTGCCTGGAGTGTGAGAAAACCTCTACTCTACTCCAAGTTCTCGACTTTGTTCCAAGTCAGGCCCAGAAGACCCTGATCTTCACCTGCTCTGTAGCTGAGACGGAAATTGTATGTAAGGTAAGTCTGTCCTCATGCCAGGACATTCTCATCATTGGTGGGGGCCATAGCGGAGTCCGCTGAGCAGATGTGGGCAGAAGGGTAGGAGGTGCAGTCTCATTGTGGCAGCAGGAGGAGGGCTGTGCTGGGAAGCACTGAGATGGGTCCTGGCATGGGGAGAGCAGTGCTGGGTGGCTGTGTCGTGTGGAAAAACATTAGCATGTGTACTCTTAAGGAAACCGAGAAGGTGGGAGTGGGGTGGGGGGTGGGGTAGGGGGTGCGTGTTTAATCCCAGCACTCGGGAGTGGGTGCACACCTTTAATCTCAGCACTCCGAGGCTGAGGCAGAGGCAGGGTCTCTGTGAATTCAAAGCCGACCTGGCTACAGAATGAGTTCCAGGGCAGCAGGGCTACAGAAAGAAACCCTGCTTCTAAAGAAGGAAAGAAGGAAGGAGGAGGGAAAAGATAGAGAAGAAACTAAGAAGATAATACTAAAACAATCATACAGACAGAAAAGCCAAACTATCTTAAGATTTATTCTATCTAACCTAATTCTGTAAACATTTGTGTTAAATGTAGAAACAAAGCCAACTGCAAGATTAAAAACTGAGCACCATGTCTTTCTTTCCGTCATAATAAGCTGCAGCATACAGCTTAAAAGGCCTTATTGACAGTAGCGCTGCACAATTGATGGAGACACACGTGTACGCACACACGTGTGCATATTACTTAAAAGGGAAATAGCTTTGCAAATAGTGTTTCACTATTCACTATGAAACTCCAGAACCTTGGGGTTGTATTTGTTAAGTTGATGGTTTTGTTCTCAAGACTTACTGGTTTATGCATTTGTTATCTTGATCGTTAAAGTTGGCATTGATCATTACCAGTAGAACCATTGACTGAGCTTCCATGGTCCTGATGGTGAACTGGTTTCTTTGATTTCATCTTTAGGTAGTAGAAAGCAATTCAATATTTTGTTTGAAAATGCATAAAGAAATGGCTTTCAACTTAAAAAGTATTTTAGAACAGTGGAAGAAGAAGTTAAGTTCTGGCTCTCACATTGTATTAAGTAAGTATTTTTATTTATATTTGTATTTAGTCAAGGCTGAACTAATAGGGATCATTTCCCCATTTATATATCTCATCTTCAGACTCTTGTTAGTTTTAAGGTCTCAGAAATTCATTAGTAATCTTCATTTTAGTTGAAAATTAGCCATCTCCTTACAAGGTGAGTCTAAGTGCCCCAGGGTGCTTAGCTTAGCAGGCAGGGTTCTTCTGGAGTTCCAGTTTGGGTTCACCTATGTAGAAGATCTGGTGGTCTGTGCATCTGTCTGTCCATCTATTCATGCACACAACTGCAATGAAGCAAGTAGAAACTCTATGGGAAGATATGAAAATACCACAGGCCTATGATTTATAAAGAACAGAATTTTCCAGCACCTCGAATAAAGAAGTAAAATGTAGTACAGAAACATGGTACAGTGGGTGCTGGGGCTGCTGATCAGAGGTGGGGTTGCAGAAACTCCCATTCATTGGACCTGGTGGAAATTGTTTTCTCCAGCCTTAACAGATGACTGCATACCACTCCTGGCCATCACCGATGCCACCTGTGTGGTTCACTTCAGCTTTCCTTCCTCGCCAAAGGTGTTTGGTGGACGCCTGTACTGCATGTCTGATCATTTTCAGAGTTTAACTGAACAGGTTTGATCAATTTTTATATTGTTTCACTGTCACTCACATGTGTGTGTGTGTGTATGTCTGTGTGCACACGTGCACACATGTGTTGGCAAATTCAGAGCCTACAAAGCTTTATTGAGTGAGATCAGATTGGTATGGGTGATCTGCCTCATTTATTCATTCCCAATTTTAAGGGTTCTCCAGCAGAGCAGGGGGATAAAAAAACCAAATCTGTCTTGCTGCTGACGGAGAGAAATGCAAGCCACGCTCTTGGTGTCCTGAGATACTTGGAGCGAGCAGATGCCAAAATCCCATCCGAGCTGTACGAGTTCACTGCAGGGGTCCTGGAAGCCAAAGAAGATAAGAAGGCCAAGAGACCTCTTTGCCCGTGTCTTAAGGCTTTTGGATTTTGCAAGTAAGCCAGTGCTTTTTAACATTGAGTAGTAAATTAAAATTCATAGATAATAAATTGCCCCTTGATGAAAATATCACACCCATGTCCCTGTGTGAACTCAATAGAGAAAGAGCACCCAGAAGTTCCCACATGGTCTTCCCATAGCAGTCAAAACCAGCAAGCTCTGCTTCTTTAAAATGACACGTACTGTACATATTAACTGGGGATTCAGTGTGATCGTCACATACACGCGCAGAGGGTGTCCTAACCAAGTCTGACCTGCCTTGTTTAGGTTAGACACCCCCCCGCAGTTTCTAGCAGTCACGATCTACTCTGTGGCCACTTGATTTTTAAGTTTCCACTTGTAAGAGAACACGCAGTACTTATTTTTCCGTGGCTGAACTGGTTTACTTGTTTCCTTCATTTCCATCCGTTTGCTACAAATGACAGAACTTCATTTTTCTTCATAACTGAATATTCCTATGGTGTGTGCATCCTATTTTCTTCCATCAATTTATTGATAGGTGTTATGTTAGTTTGCCTTTCTGTTGGTATTATAAAGACTCTGATCAAAAGCAGCTTAGAGGAGGAAAAGGTTTATTTCAGTTTATCTGTATTTTGCTTTATTTTGTAGCTTCATGTTCTGTTCTGACTACATTGCTATGTGCACATCCATTCTAGTTAAAGGGCCCGTGGCAGTTTGCAGTTGGGGCTGACGTGCATGGCAGTGCTCTGGGTGTTCTTGTGTGTGTCTTTCTAGGGAATGTGTGCACTCCTTAGGACGACATGGTTAAGGAGAGACTTCTGTGCTGGAGGTTAAGTCACCTTTGTTGCAGTTTGGTGATGTGTCTGGAGGGGCTGGAGAGAGGTCAGCTCTTAAGGACCAGAGGACCTCAGTTGGACTCTCAGCACACCATCTGCCACTCCAGTTCCAGGGGATCCGATGCTCTCTTCTGGCCTCTGTGGACACCAGGCATGCATGTGGTACACAGACACACATGCAGGCAGAACACCCAGACACGTAAATAAAAATGTCTTGAGAAATAATGAAGAGCTCTGTCCTTTAAGTCTTCCAGTGTTGATGAAATGGTGCAGCTATCTCTACATATGCATTGCTCAGTTCTCTTCAGTCTTTAGTTACTTAGCATTTAAATGTTTGGAATAAAACTTTTCTGTTTGGTTGGTTGGTTAGTTGATTGGTTTGGTTGAATTGGTTTTTGGAGACAGGGTTTCTCTGCTGTAACTCTAGCTGTCCTGGAACTCACTCTGTAGACCAGGCTGGCCTCGAACTCACAGAGACCCTCCTGCCTCCCAAGTACTGGGATTGGAGACATGCACCACCACTACCTGACAAAACTTTTCTGATTGTAGCTGTAGGTCAGTACCCTGGAGATGTCTTAATACTTTATATTAACTTATTTTCTTCTTGTTTTAAATCTAGTTCTTTTTTTCAGAGACAAAAGAATTTGCCCTGACCGGCACCACATTAATCCAGAAATGGACATGCCAAGGAAAGTATCCAGCGACGCTCTGCCGGTGCTGGGACACATTAGGGTAGGTTCTTCTAGCGTTCTTTGTCTACTGGTTAACAGTCATTTTCATTGTTTTAACTTTATTAGTTTTTCTGAGAAGTTTGTACAATATGTCCTGGTCATATTTACCCTTCCTCTACCTCCTTCCAGAACCACCCCTTACCTACACAAATTTGTGTCCTCTTTTAAAATACAAAACTGTAGAGTCCAGTTTGTGCTGCCCACACACACTTGGCTGTGTGGCCTCTGCTGGAGCATGGTGGCCGCCATGGGCTGCGCTTAGAGAGAAGACAGACTCTTTTTAAAAGTAAAAAGTAACCACTGTCTGTTGTGTCAGCGTCTTCGGGTTGCTGTAACAAGTCACTACAGTTGGTGACTCACGGGCAAGGCTTCCTCCTAGCCTGTGCAGGACACTCTAGACCTTGACTTTGTTCTCTCTCTCAGCACCCGCTGCCACCTCCTAACCTCTTCTGGTTCCAGAAACATTGTACCTTGACATGTCTTGGTTTGGAGTTACATCTCTCTTACTCTGCTTCTTCAAGGTGCTGCTTCTTCAAGTAGGCTTCTCCTCTTCTCTCTTTCTCTTATTTAAAAAAAAAACAAAACAGAAAACAAAAACACCTGTCTCTGGGTAGAAGGCTCACCCATTAGTCTAAAACTATCCGTCATAGAATAGGGTTTGTTGTATTCAGAAGTGCTGCCTGTTACATGGTTATGTGTGCTTTAGATAGTCTACTATTTAGGGACCCCACTAACATAGAATAAAACTGCATGTATTCTCATGTGGGAATACTTATATATATTTTCAAAGACCCTTTTTTCAATAAGGTCATGCTCTTAGTGACTTTGGGTGTTAGAATGCTTTAAAAAAATTTTAATGCTGTGTGTGTGAGAATGTGCATGTGTTTGTGTGTACAAGTGTGCATGTGTGCCCACTCACTGTAATTTATTCTTTTATGTAAAATAATCATCTTTAAAATTATTGTTTTATCAGATAATGTCTCAGTATGTAACTCTGGCTGGCCTGGAAGTCCCTGTTGGCCAACTGTCATGACAGGAGTTTTCACACAGGCTGCTAAGGGAGAATTGTCATCAGCAGACTTAGTTGTGGGATGTTTTTTAGCCATAAAGAAAAATGAAGTTCCGTATTTCACAGGAAAATGGATATACTGGGAGATAATCATATTAAGTGAATTAAGCCGATCTCAAAGGCAAATATCGTGTATTTTCCCGTTGATTTCATATAGTCACATAAACTGTTGCTGTATATATTAAAGTAGAAGTGAAATTGTCTAGGGGACAAAGGAGATAAACAGGGAGGAGGGGCAAGAAAGGGTGCGTGGGAATTGGGTTGCGTATGGGTTAATACATTCTAATTTCTATCTATACAAAAGCCTTATCCGTGTAGTTTTTAAAATAGGTAGGTAAGATTTCAATTAAAAAGTGAACAAAGGAACCTGTAAGTAAAATGAAGTTTTTAATCTCTTTGCTGTGTGTACGCATTGAATATACCTGCCACTTCCTGGAATCGGGGTCCATGAATCCAGCTCAGGCTGTCAGGGTTATGTGCAAGGACCTCTACTAGCTGGCCTTTGAAGGTTTTGAATGATGGAATTTTCTCTAAAACATCCTCTGTTAAATCTAAAATGAGACTGATTGTTTGTGCAGGGTTAGGTTAGGTTGTTTTGTTTTGGCTCAGTTTCGGCTTGCCTCGAGTTTATTCTGTCCTTTAGAGCTTTGGTGATTCTGGAGACAGAGGTCATTTCTTCAAGTTCTATCTCCGTTATCTCCCACGTATGTCATTGTATTTGTTTCAGATAATACCTTTTTACGTTTCAAATGCAACCAATTACTTTGGTCGTATAATCGACAAACATGTGGATTTTTATGCAACTCTCGATGTGGAAATGAATGAATATTTTAAGGACCCGAGAAATAAAACAGCTGCTGAAAAGGTGGAGAATTTGGGGTTGTACGGATTAGAAGAAAGAACGCTTTTCCACAGGTAAATTATCTGTAGTCTCCTGTCTATAGTTGTAAGGTATGAGTGATTTAAGCTTGTTCTCTCCACTGTCTGTCGTGTGTGTGTGCGCTCCCTGAGCCTGGCCACCCCCAGGAAGGTGGTGCTTACACACTGTTCTCAAAATGCCTGTACAGAGGTGCAAAGTGGCCGTTTACTCCGGGAATCTATTGAGCCATCACTGTGTAGCACACACTCCTCTGTAACTCCTTGAATTTCTCTGTATAAGAAGCACCTATAAAAGGGGTATTGTTTTTACTTTACAGAGGGGCAAACGGGGCAGTGGCCTTGTTGAATAAGTTGTCTAGGGCCAGCCTGGCCCCCAACCCAAGTGCTTATTTCTGTCTGCCTTTGAGTCTACAGGCTGCACAGCTGGTGTTAGCCCCAGCGCAGAAGCCTAGGTCATGACCTTGCCACTGTTTACTAGTTTATCAGACACGGGTTGTTCTGTCAGGACTCTGCCTGTCGGGCGTTACGTGTTTTTAAGACAGTCTGTCTCGCAAGGCCTCCTAATAGTCACTGCACTGTGACTGTGAGATAGCCTGCTTTAGGAGTCCCTGACGCCCTGCTGTTCTTCAGGGTGCAGGTGCTGGAGGTGAGCCAAAAGGAAGACAGCTGGGGTTTGGGGAGTGTCCTGGTGAAATTCATAGACGAAGGCAGGACCAAGCTCATCGCGAGAGACCAGCTGCTGCTGCTTCCAGAGAAGTTCCACGCTCTGCCCCCTCAGGCTGTGGAGTTCATTGTTTGTAGGGTGAAGCCAGCCGACAGTGAAATTGAGTGGAACCCAAAGGTGGGTTACTTATCTTTTTATGTTTATTGACTTACGGAATACATTTAACTCAGAATATACAGAGAATTGATTGGTACTTACTTTGTGTGTATGTGGAGGGATTTTTTTAAAGCATGTGTCACTGTGTTGCCCAGGGTGGTTGTGAACTCCTTGGCTCAGACAGTCCTTCTGAGTCAGCCTCCTAAGCTGCTGAAACTATAGCTCCTGTGTTTGCTGGAGTCTTAAGTTTGGGCCTTTGCTTCCCATTTTAGGTCGTTAGTAGCATAATTTGGTGAGGTCCCACTGCTGCCAGACAGTACTGTCAATGGACTCTACACCACATAGAGATACCAAGCACCTGGCACAACAGCCGCTGTTGTTCGTGTTCTGTCTGAGCAGGTGCAGTGGGGTCAGAGTGAAGCATAGGCTTCCGCTTGAAAAAGCTGAGTACTTGTGAAAATAGGAGCACAGGTTATGGATGCTCCCTGGAAAGACCAAGTGATTCTGTCAGGATTGTAAGGCTGGATTAGAGAGACGAGGGAGAGGGGAAGGGAGGGAGGGAGAAAGAGAGAGATGCCAGAACAGGTCACAAAAGAAGAGACATTTCCTCAGCATCCTGCGGGTCATGAGAATGTCATCAGATAGGCTACCAACAGCAGAGAATGCCTGTCCCATGCTGTAATACAGAAGGGCATCCCATCCAGACACAGCAGTCTGCGATGGGCGGAGGGCCCCACAAACAGTCCCAGTTCGTTCCCAGAGCAATGAATTCTGTTCACGACTGTAGAAGGTTAAGCTTGCAGAAGCTGGTTAATGGGAGATGAGAGAAGCCATTGTGATGAGCAAATTGAAAATGGCTGGGTTTTAAGCAATATTAAACACTACATAAGAAGGAAGTCAGTATCGGGACACAGATGCAACCTGATGTTGTAAGTTTAATCAAAGGTAGCCCTTTTCAGCTGGAAAATTTCCTCCTTTGTTCTGATAAAGTTTACTGAGTGTGCATTGTGGGTCAGGACCGTGCTGAGTTCTGATCACGCACCCATCAGCAGGAAGGTCATAGTTCTTGTCCTTTGTGAAACCTCTGGTCTGTACAGATGCTTGGCCACAAGTCTCGTTGAAGGACAGCCTTCTGTAGAGACGGACGGCCTAGTTAGGGTTTCTATTGCTGTGATGGAACCGTGACCAAAAGCAAGTTCTGGAGGAAAGGGTTTATTAGGCTTATTCTTCCACATCATAGTCCATCACCCAGGAAGTCAGGGCTGGAACCTGGAGGCAGGAGCTGTTGCAGAGGCCATGACGGGTGTTGCTTACTGGCTTGCTCCTCATGGCTTGCTCAACTTGCTTATAGAATCCAGGGCTGCAAGCCTAGGGGTGGTTCCATCCACAGAGGGCTGGGCCTATCCCATCAGTCACTACTTAAGAAAATGCCTTACAGACAGATCCTATGGCATTTTCTCAATTGAGGTCCCATCTTTTCAAATAATTTAGGTTGTGTCAAGTTGATACAAAACTAGCCAGTACTGGGACAATTCTCCTGTGCTTTTTCCCAACTGTCCCAGGGGCATGGAAACAATCTCATGACAGGGCCCAGCTCTCTTGTGTCCTGCTTTATAGGGATTAAAATAGGCATGAGAGGTAATTCACACAGGTTTTGTTGTGACCCTTTCTGAAAGGAGTGTAGCGATGCCCGTGACAGAACTGGCCCTCGGTCGTTTGTCACTGCTGGCAGAAAGCTCTGTGGCCATGGTGCCTTCTGGCGGAGCAAGCAACTCACTGAGCTGCCAAGAAAGGAAACTTCCCGATGCTGAAGGTCTTCTGAGGGTTGATAGAGGAGATGGGTCCTCCAGCCATAGTGGGAAACAGCATTGCATGTCCAAAGGCATGGACCCCTGTTCTCAGAACTCACATGAGGCCTTGGGCAAGTTACTGCACCTTTGTACCTGTGCTTGTTAAACTTCTTGGTTAAGAAAAGGGGCCGATGTCCCCTAACCTCATAGCACTATTATGAGAAGCAGTGCAATGTGTGGACAGTCTGTGTCCGTATAGCATAGTAGGATGAGATGCTTACCTGAAGCCTCAGTGGAATAACAGAAGTGCTTCTTTTCAGGTTACTAGGTACATTCATCATAAAATTGTTGGGAAAGTGCATGATGCCAAAGTGGTACTGGCTTTGGGAAATACCCTTTGGATTGATCCAATGGTAAGTGTATGTCAGGTCTCAAACTGCTGGCTGAGATAGCTATTTAACATATCAAAGTGAACTTGGTTGTCAGGTTCTCCCAGCATCCCTCAGTCTCCCTACCTGTTACAGGGTCATACCCTACCTCCTACCCTGGACTCTCTAGCTCTTGGGGCAGGGCTGTCCTTCCCTATATAATCCAGCCATTTTGGTTACCCTGTCTTTTGGCCTCTTCTGGCCTCCTGGTCTCTTGATCTCCAGGTTCCCCTCTCTCTCCCCTCTTTTCCTCCTTCCCTCCCCCTCTCCTCACATGGCTCTGCAGCTCAGTCTGGTCATGTCCACCCTGGACTCCCCCAGATGTCTCTGCCCCTAGCTGTGCTCTCCCTCACATCCACTGTGGTCTCCCTTGTATCTATATAAACCTCTCTCCTCCATGATACCCAGGAGCAGTCCTGTCCTTTTCCTTTTCATTGCTTTTTCCATTCAGTGTGCAGTTTTCTTCAAAAGAATCTGATTGATGGCCCCCAGAAATGATGCAAAGGATTCTAGCCTGTGGCTAAAGATGGAGGTTTATGTCGGGTTCAGCGTTACAGGAGATATTTTTCATGTTACTTGGGCCATGCATTTATTATGAGTTTTGTTTTTGTCTGGTAGGCTATTTTACATGGTGACAGTGCATGTGGGCATTGTGTGTGATGCACATCTGTATTGTGTGAGGTTCACGAGCCTTTCCTTTACCAACATGGCATTCTCCGGTACTTACAGTGGTATTTCATTTTGCCCTGTGAATTGTAAATTGCAGATAGTTATGCAGGTGTCTGAGCCCACTGCCCAGCCACAAGTCAGTGCCTGCTGCCACAGTACCTGCCCTTCCTAGGTCCTCACGCCCTGAGGCGTGTTCAGGAATTACTACCAAGGAGTCTGGGCCTCAGCACTCAGAGCAACATCTGTCTGTTCACAGCTTCTGCCTCCTTCCCTTACCATCATTTGTGGAGCTCCCACCGTGAGCGCCCACTGTGTGCCAAGGCTGTGCTGTACCCTCGAATCCCATGAGTGGAAAGAAGAGATGAGGCTCCTGCCTTGAGTGATGTGCAGAGGACAGTGATGCACTGCCACGCGGCTCAGAGAGCCTGTGTGTCTGCCGACGCTGCCCCTTTCTGCTGCACCCCAAGAACTCCTTACAGTTCTGCTCACTAGACAAGCCTCATGTATGGTTATAACATTTAAAGACATTCAGTTCCTATCTTGTTGGAAGTAAGGTTGTTCATAAGGTTGGAAGAGCTCTAGTACATGAAAGGTAGGAGTTTAGGTAGAAGACTTATGAATAAGAGAAATTCATTTTTAGAAAATCAGAATTGCCACAGCAGGTAAGTAGAGATAGTTAGCAATCTTAGGTAATGCTGTCATTATTAGATTAATAGTTGTTCTTTATTAGAGGGGGAAAGCTTTATTTAGCAGAGTTGTTGTTGTTGTTTGTTTGTTTGTTTTTTTAAATACCGTCAGAATCCAAAACAAAAAAGAAACTCACTTGGAAAATGTGTCTCTGCAGCTGCAAAGTGTCTGACAGTGTCTCCTGGCACACAGCAGGGGGTAGCACCCCAGTGTCTTCCTCCCAGAGCAACTCCCCTTCGCTCTGAGTGTGCGCCCAGGGCTTATTAGGAAGGTGCTCAGGGCCGGCCTGCCCCTGCCCCTGCCCTTCCATAGCCAGGGGCGGGGGCGGAGGTGGGGGTGGGGGCGTGACCCCAGCTCACATCCCTCACAGGAACCCCACTGCAGCAGATTCTCACAGCTTGTACAAATGAAATGTTTTGGCTGGAGAAGCAACAAGTAGATAAAATGGAACCTTGGCCTGAGGGGTCCTTCCAAGGTACATGAGGACTCTGAGTCTTGTCACAGAAAGCACAAGTTGTATCTGGTTATAGCATCTAGACGGCGTGCACTAGGCTGTCATACCAGGGTTCTGCCCATAACTTCTGCATCTTCGCAGTCGGGCAAGACTTGAGAGGCCTTGCCATCACCTCAGTGGTGAGATGACTGGCCGCCGCGGGAAGCTCTTGCACGCTGAGGCGTGTGTCCAGGTGCGTCTGACTAGCAGGCAGACTTGGAGGCTGGGAAAGTGCTTGTGACCCAGTCGGGATTCAGCATGTGACTCTTACAAATGTTATATTTTATCTCCTTTGGTTGAAGGTGCATGTTACAAAACTTTCAAATCTAAAAACCTCTATCATTGATTATAATGTTCGAGCTGAAATTTTATCCATGGGAATGGGTATTGATAATTCAGAACACGTAGAGCAACTGAAAAAGCTATACAAAGAAGCTAAACGGCCAGCTTCCAAGGACCTTCCGGGCCACACCTCGTAAGTCATTTCTGTCTCCCTTTGGAAAAGCTGTTTGGTTTTATGGAAACACAACAAGCGTTCTAGCACCCAGCTTGAAGAGCTTCCGGGTTCACGGCGTCTTGTTCTTCTGTGCACGTCAGCTTACCCTCTAATGTTCCTGCAGTAGGATAAACACATCTCAGGGGTATTGTTTTGTTTCTCAGGCAGAAAGGACTTTTGCTGACATTTCATTTCAGATAGCACAGTGTGCAGTTTGATAGTACACTTGGTATATTCAAAGTATACTCGGGACACCAAGGGAAAAGCAGAGGGGGCTCCCTGGCTTTGTACTTTGAATGGGCACATGCGCTTTGTGTGCTCCATGTCTGGCTGCGTTACCTCACTCTGATACACACGTCATGTGTGCTGTGTATGGAGCTGTGTATCTGAGGATGCACTCAGTGTCCTTTTGAGTGTGCCCTCCACTCACCTGGTGTGCGGTTGGCTTGGGAGGTCTCTAGTTAGGGTGCAGTGGACCCTCTGCACATCCGCTGCTCGACTTGGTGGTGGTCGCGGATGGGTGGGACTGAGGTGGTCACTGCCGCTGCCCAGCAGTTTTTCTTTTATTAGCATTCATTGCAGAGATGATGGGCTTTGTCGTGATGTTCTCACACACGCACATAGTGCTCTTTGATTACGTCTCCATTGCCCTCTCCCCTTCTCCCCTGCTCCGCCTTTCCCCCAGATAGTCCCTTTTCTACTCTGACATTTTAAAATCTAGACGCAATGTGTGAGTCTGGCTTATTTCACTTAACACAGTGATTCTCAGTTTTATCTACTTCGTGCAAATAACGGGTAAGTTTCACGGGTAAGTAAAACTCCATGTGTATTCTCCATTTTCTTTACCCGTTCACGTGCTGGTAGGCGGCTGGGCTGGTTTCATGGCTTGGCTCTTGTATATGGTGTTGATGTAGCTGCTGACCAGTTTTCTGTATGGCTGTGCTCATTTAAACTCCTGTGTGCACTTGCAGGGTGGCTCCAGCGGAAGGGCACTCGCAGCCACGCCTCAGGGCCTTGATTGGTCCACAGAACTCACCTGGTAGAAGGAGAAAACCAACTCCTCAAAGTTGCCCTCTGACCTTGGCATGTGTGCTGTGGCATGCAGTGCCCCCCACAGCACACAAAATAGAATAGGTGTAAATATTTCCCACTCGGAAGGGCAATTTTTTGAAATAATCCTATGTAAGGAGGTCACTCTGAGAAGCGTGACGATCAGTATTGACTGACAACGCGAAGGGATCTTGTCACCGAGGAGACAAGCATCTGGGCATGTGTCCAAGGGAGGTTTTCGGGATTGGGTTAGCTGAAGCGAAAAGTTGTGCCTCAGTGTGAGCCTTCAGGCTGGGTCCTGGACTACATGAAGGAGGAGGTGAGCAGAGCGCCAGCACGTTCCTCTCCGTGCTTTCTGACTGGATGCAGTGTGCAGCCTCACGCTCCTGCACCGCCTCTTCCCCACAGTGGGCTGAACTCCCCAACTGTGAGACAGAATGTAAACCCTTCTTTAGGTTGTTTCTCAGGAATTTTGTCACATAAGGGAGAAAAAATAGCTAATACGGACAGTATGCTAGCAACTTCAGAGAGGAGGCAGACACAGCCTGTGTGAATGCCAGAGGGTCTGTATCTAGCTGAGCATGGTGAGTCATGCCTGTGATCCCAGGGCTTCGGAAAGGAGGAGGAGGCAGGAGGATGGCTGTACATTTGAAGCAGTCTGGACTACAGAGAAGTCCTGTCTTGAGGAAAGGAAGGACAGGGCGGCAGAGTACAGTTGTACCAAAGCTTCTTTTCAGAGGGAAGAGTGTGGAGCCAAGACTTGAGTCTCCACTTGGCTCTGCAGTGGAAGGGGCTTGGGTTCAGCTTACTTGCCAGCAGGAATGAGCAAGTAAGGGCTGAGGGGAGGGAGCTGGGAGAGGGCTCAGCAGTTAAGAGCATCTACTGCTTTGCAGAGGACCCAGGTTGAGTTCTGAGTGCCTCCGACTGGGCATGTTAGATTCCTGCCCATAGGAACCACCACCTCACCAGAATGTGTTGTTTGCTAACTTAACAATAGTTAGTCTGACAGGGTGAAAAGGAATCTCAAAGCAACTTTAATTTGCATTTCCCTGACTGCTAAGGATGAACGTTTTTTCCAAGTATTCATTGCCCATTTGGATTTCTTCTTTTGAGAATTGTCTATTCAGTTCATCAACCCATTTATTAATGGGATAACTTTCTCGTTTTGTGTTTAATTTTACAGTATATTATGTATCCTGGATATTAGTTCCCTGTCTGGTGTATAGCTGACAAAGATCTTTTCTCCGTTTCTTGAGGCTTTCTCCTCACTCTAGTGAGGGTGTCCTTTGCTGTACAGAACTTGTAACTTCATATTACCTCATCTGTCAACAATTGCTGTGCTCCTGGAGCCCTGACCAGCCCTTGGGTTTACTCTGGGTTATCCTCTGTGACTTTGGAATGTTCTTAAATTACAGCTGAAGGTGGAATAGTGGTCAAAGAATCCGGCAAAGACAGAAGTAGTTTATATGTGAAATGGTTTAGTTTTGTTGGAGCAAATTGAATACTTGTGGAATTAGGGTACTAGTTGTTTTCCACACACTTCAAGGAAACAAGAAAATTTCCTATTATAACGTATTCTTTAACAATGAAGATGCAATTACTGTTGCGATTTAACCTTAACTCTCAGCAGAGGCTATGCAAGTCTTCTTCACACCATGACCTTGGAATTGAGCAGAGAGAATCTTAATTTGGTTGTGATCAGAGATCAGGCCTAAGCAAGACAGAGGCAGAGCCTTTGGGGTGTAGGCTGAGGTGTCTGGACAGAGACACCTATCATATAGCACTAGAGAATCAAGTTGAGGGAGATCCGGACAGGTGGTAGGGATGGCGGTGGTGGCGGCAGAGAACTGTGGGGAGCTGTGGGGAGACAGCCTGCATGTGCTCCTTTTCCCAGAGGTTCAGTGAGCCTGAAGGAAAGGCTAGTTGAGTAAATGACAGGAGCCTTTCTGATCACGTGTCCCGCAGCCACTGTGTGCTTGGTTGGAGCAAGGGCACACCGTGAGCAACGCTGATGGCCCCACAAGGGTCTGACTCCAAGGTGACAAGCACCTTGGTTGCTTAATGTCTGTGCCCTCTTTCACCAGAGCCTCCTCAGTCCAGTTAACCTCTGCCTCTTCTTTTCAGGACCCCTAACACAGTGGAAGATGCCACGTGTTTGCAGGGCACTCAGCAAGGAGATGGAGGTCCCGAAAGAGGAGCTGGTTCCAAGGTGGACTCAGACAACCGAAAGCCTGGTGAGTGCCTATTTTTAAAAGGTGCTTGACTCTAAGTCATGGTCCCCACGCAGACTTGCCTTCCACTGTGCGCTGTGCAGCACAGTGCAGTGCGCACCGACTGCCCGGCAGTGCCAGCCGCCGGCCGCGCTGCCTTAGCGCTGCTCTCTGTAGGGTAAGGGTGAGGGTGAGGGTTTAAGCACAGAGGGAACAGTGCTGCGGTTTCGTCCCTGTGCATGTGCCTCTATCCAGAACCCTCCTGAGTGACCTACCTTCTTGTTCCTGTCACCGTGGTTTTACTGAGTCAGAAGCATGTAGCGTTCTTTGTGCTTTCCTCCAGTCTGTCGCATGGCAGCCCGAGCTGTTTTATTGTTAGGTTATATACTATAATATGAATATACTAGGGCTTATTTTATCCCGGGCTTATTGGGGATACTGAGGTTGTTTCTCAGTAGGACTATTGTGACATTAGAGCTGCTTAACACTTTTTCCTTTGCTTTGTGTGAATCAAACCTAGATTATCCACAGAGAATTGTAAGTTCCACTGTCTTAGGAAATGTCTGGTGAGCAGTGGTTCTGCCAACTGCTGACCTGTTCTGGAGGCCTGGGGTCAGGGAGCATGGGAAGCCTGGATGTCTGTAGGCCGTGCTCACAGTGGCGCAGCTCCTCTTCAGCAGAGCAACTTTACTTTTCTGCAAAATTTTACTATTTGAAAGTTTATTGTATTTTAGATTACTGTATTCTATATATATTTTTAGATATTACAGATTTATTTTAGATTATCTAGCTCATTGTTAAATTATTATATTTAGATTATTTAGATCATTTTCCTAAATGATGTACATTTAGTTTCTTCTAATTTTTTGCTACTAGATACCTGAGTTTTTATTAAATTTTTACTTTTTGTCTTTTAAGACAGAGTCTCTCTACATCTCTCTGGATGTCCTGGAACATACACTATGTAGACCAGGCTAACCTCCAACTCAGCCTGCCTCTGCCTCCCAAGTGCTGCAGTTACAGGCGTGGGCCACCACACCCAGCTGAAATGTATACTCTTAACATAATTCCTCATGTAAAAGTTGTCTGGGTACAAAAAAAAAGTATGTGTATGTCTATAAATAACCTGTGGGAATGTTAACGTTGATTTTGTACAGAAGTCTTATCTGAAGACACTGGCAGTGTGTCCACTTGCAGAAGCGCGCAGCCGCACGTGAGAAGGTATGTGCTCCCGCTGCCAGCGCCTCCCTGGCCTGCGCTGTGCCGACAGGACGTAACCCTTTCCTTCCCTTCTAGCTTCCACCCACAGATAAAGTGGTTCCAGAAAGAGGACGTGCTTATCCTAAAGATAAAAATAAGGACCGTCAAAGACTATAAGTGCAAATTCTTCACTGATAGAGTAATTTTCAGGTAGGTTTGTGTGTGTCTGAGAAAGCAAACTTGACATCGCACACCACATTTTGTATGGCCAACTTCTTTCTTCTTGAAAACCTAGTGCCTGGGTCGGAGACAAGTTTTACTTGGCTGATATGGAGCTGCAGGGTGACATAAGGAAAGATGACTGTAAGTGCATAATTAAAGATGACGAACCTCTAATCACTCTGGCAAAAGAGAAGAGGACGCGCTGGTGTGGCCTACTCAAGCAGAGGGTGAGTTAGTATGCCCATGACTGGCTGGTCCTGACCATGAGCCCTTGCTCCTACTCATGTGTCCACCGTTGTGTTGAACAGAATCCTAATGTGGCTTTTGACTTTGACCACTGGGAGGAGTGTGAAGAGGACAGCCCTTTCTCCAACGGTGAGATGGCCAGGCCCTGCCCCTGGGGTGGGGGATGGGGAAGCAGGGAAAATGGTGGACACACCAGCTGATCTTTGGGACTCTGTCTTTCTGGAAATAGGCTATTCTAAGTCCCTAAAAATTGGGGTTGATCTTGGTGCTGAATATTTTGGTGTGGGCTTGTAATGACCTTAGTAACAAGCATTCTTCTTTGACTGTTCTGAGTGCAGGGCATGTGGGAAAGTGCCACACCGTTGCACTACCCCATCAGTCCTGGACACACCTTGTAAACTCTCTTCCTAGGAGAACTGCTTAAGAGAAGACACTTTACCTGCTCTTTGCTTGCTTAACTTGCAAAGAAAACAGAGGCAGACCCACAGGGCATTTGCTGTCCTGACCAAGTTGTGGGTGGGTAGCTAACTAACTTGTCCTAAACCGTCTTTAACGCCATCTCTCCTAGTTGTAAATTCTAGAAGCCTGTCCTGCAGAGCGGCGGCGCTGTCTGAGGGCAGTGACCCCTCTTCAGACTCGACTGACGGCAGCGAGAGCGAATGAGAGCGTGAACCAACCTGAGGAGCCGGGGGGCTAGCAGACAGGTGGAGCTGTGGCGAGCAGCTGGGAGGTGGAGTCACGTCTGGACCTTTTCACCTGGGAGTGACGATGAGATTGTCCAAGGGGAGTCTGCAGTTAGAGACGGAGCTGGGGACACTTGTATCCCAGGACTCAGGAGACGGAAGCAGGAGGATTGCGAGTTTGAAGGTGACCTGGCCTATGTCAGGAGATTTTGTTTCCAAAATGTCTTTTCAAGCAAAGGGCTGATGTAAACCAAGCTTACCGGTGTGTCCTCTGCTTGACTCTCCTGGCTCAGGCGGGTACTCGGTGTTGAGTGACAGACTGTAACATTGGGTAAAAGGTCGTTCATATGAAGTAGTCTGCTCATGTGCCATGTAGATCTGCGTGACACTGCTCAAATCTTGTCTTACACGTGGAGATGGAAGTTTCTGTCCTACATTTTACACCCAGCTGCTGCTTGCCAGCCCCCTTCACCATGACCTGGGTGGCTTTGCTGCCACCATACAAATACTTCACAGGTTTTCTAGGCTTTGATAGCGACTAAGAGAAGTAAATTGACTGACTTTCCCAAAGGCAGAATTGCCTCAGCTCAGAGGGACCAAATGACCTGCGTGAGCCTGGGCAACCAGGGCAGAGCTTTTTTTCAGAAATGTTAAAAGGTTCTGTGTAGTTCCTGTAGTTAACTTTCAGAACACCCAGGTCAGGTGAGTTCCGGAACACTAATGCTGACTGCTGACGGTAACACCAAGGTCTGGCGAGGGTGTGTGTGGTTATGACTTAACTGTCACTGAAATAGGAGGGTGAGTCATTGCAAGCTCTCCAGCCCTGTGTCTGTCTTAGCATTTCTTTATCAGTTTCTCCTGGAGGGGAGAAGGGGCGTTGATGTTGATGTTGACCAAGATGTTACAAGGTGGGCTTGGTGGCCCAAGCCTGTACTCCAGCGTTCGAGAGGTAGAGACAGGAGGGCCAGGAAGTTTCAGGCCAGCCTGGGCCACTTGAGACCCAATGTCAAAAAACTGAGGGAAAATAGTAAAAGAAACACAGATGTTCAGAGTTCTATAATTCCCAGGGGTGAGCTGCTGCCTGGACTGAGGTGAACTCTCTTGGCTAACTTTGCCAAGAGCAGGGCCGGGCCCACTCTGGTTCTTGGTTTTCTCATCTGTAAAATAAGATGTATTTGGCCCAAAGGAGAGTCCAGGGTGTTGTAGGGTGGGCACCTGGGTGTCACAGTGACTGTGATGAGGGTCAACCTGTGCCTAGCAGTCAGGGGCTGCCCAGCCTGCAAGACTGCTGGGAATACATCCTTTCTGCTGCTGTGACTCTCAGGTGCTTGGCCGTGCAGCAGTGTGGCTCTAGAGACCGCAGAAAGCATGGTGTCTTGCTGGGACAGCTGTGGAGCTGGCCTTGTACAGGCACAGGCCTACCCAACAGGTGGAGGACTGTGGTGGCACTCGGTACAGTCTCCCGAGTAACTGTGGCGAGTGGCAGGCTAGCAGAAGATCCAGGGACATGGTGGGGACAGAGCTCTGTTTAATCATTTTTTTCAGATGGTCAAATTTTCCAGTATTTGAACCTCAGAGCAACATTTTGAAGCACATGAGAGGCTGGCCATGCAAACAGCTGGTGCTTTCTGTATTGGACTGAGCCTTATTGATTGGGTAGACTTCTGAAATGTAGCTGGAAATACTTGAGTCTGCGCTTTAGAAAGACACTGAGCATCTTTGCAGTGGATCGTTAATAAAGCTCCAGTGTTCCTATAGAAACATTGTTCACTGTATTTTGCTCTGTTAAATGCAAAGTAACATCTTATTCACACTCCCACAAAGCAAAATGCCAGTGAAGCAGTAAGCTGGGGCACAGGCAACAGTGCCCTCAGCAGAGTTCCCTCGGACCGTTGCCAAGACACAGACCAGCTGTGCTTAGCACCAGGTAAAAATGGGAGCAGCCTCAGTGTGTGGTGAGGAAGGGCAGGAGAAAGACATGCTGAAATCCTGCCAGTGAGCTGTGCCACAGTGAGCTGAGCGAAGCAGCAGCGGGCTTATATGGGTGCGGACTTGAGTTTAGGGTCGCCTGCTGCTGCTGCTGTCTGTGCTGACAGAGCTTGCATGTGCTAGGCAGTGCAACTCCTGAGCTGTCTCCCAGCCTCCCCTTTCCTCAGTTATGTGACGTGCCCTTATTAAGGAGCTGCTGTAATGGGGATGCTGTAGGCGGCCCCTCCCGAGCCATCAGTCCTCTGCCAGGTAACATATCCTAACGTCTGGGTCTTGTCTTTTTTTTGAGACAGGGTCTTTCATTGTAGTCCTGGCTGACCTGGAACTCACTATGTAGACCAGACTGGTCTCAAAAGTCAGAGATCGCCGGCCTTTGCCTCCTGAGTGCTGGGATTAAAGGTGTGTGCCCCACATCCAGCACTCTGATAATTTGTGAAAATATCTCTCACCTCTACTTCAGACCCTTAACTCACAGAATTAGGGATAACTCAAAATAATAATATTAAAACAAATATCTGAATACATGTTTTCACTAAGAAAAATGTCAGGAAGAAATAACCACAAATAATTGCTTACAAAAATAAACTGATCGCAGCTCTGGGCTACGAGTGATGGACTCTTTACTCCGGGTCCTTCTCTGGTGGGACAACTTCCATCAGCATCTGCAGGTGCTTGGTGACTGGCCCTAGGACAGAACCAAGGCATACGTGCAGTTAGAACAGTGTGACCACAGGGCTTCACTGGTCTGAGCAGCGCTCTCAACCTGTGGGTCATGACTGGGGGGGACACACACGTGCACACACAGCTCTCACAGGGGTTGCCTGCAGGTTGGATATTTATGTTACAATCATAACACTAGCAAAATTATAGTTAGGAATAAGATAATTATACTTATTATTTATTATATATTTATGTATTTATTATATAATTGCATATATTCATAGTTAGAAGTGCTCTAGTCACTGCATTGACCCTTCAGAGTTAAGTCACTTCCTACTGAAGATTTAAGAACTATTTTATGTTCTCCGAAACAATTTAAAACATGATTCAGTTATGTGAATTTGCTGCTAAGCACTGGAGTGGCCAGGACTACAGTTTGTTTAAAATACAAGGTTATTTTTTTTCATCACCTCTAACCTACTTTAGTGTTTTTTGGTAGTTTGTTCGAGACAGGGTCTTGCTGTGTAGCTCAGGCTGGCCTCAACCAAACTCATGGTCCTCCTGCTGTGCCTCCTGATTACAGGGGTTTGGCGCCAGTTTTTAGAGTGTAGCTTGGCTCTCTAGGGTGTCAGTTATCAGGGTGACCAACTGCAACTTCATCCTGGTGGCCCTTACCTTTCCGCAGGCTTTCCTCTGTCTGAAGAGGTTGAGGGTGATCTCAGAAAGGGAAAGATCTTACATTATTTTGGTCAACAGGAAATAAGTTCTCCCTCTTGGCTCCTGCACCACTTTGAGGTAAGCGAGGCCCCAGCTTCACATGGGCGGAGGGAGCTTGGCACCGCTCAGCCCAGGTGGCCTTTCCCAAGTGCGGCTCTGCGTGGCTCTCATGCTCTGTGTCCCTGCCTTTAGTTGCAGGTTTGCATGTCTGCTATGTGGACGAGCCAAAGACACATTTTACTTAAAAGGTATGTCTTTCGTTGGAACAGGATCTTCCTGTGTAGCTAGCCCTCCTGCCTCAGCCTCAGTCTCAGTGCTAGGATTGTGGGCTCGCCCTGTGCCTCGCTGGAAGAGGCATTTTAAGAGCACAGTCATTCAGCTGATACCAAGTGGCTGTAACACACAGCACCAAGTGGCTGTAACAGACAGCACCCTGTGCTTGACCCAGGACTGAACTGCGCAGCCCAATGGGACAGGGAGAAGACAATGCTGGGGTCTCACCACCTGCTGATGCTCAGGAGCCTTGAGACTTCTGTAAGTGGGGTTTTTCATAACGGAATCTGCCTTATAGCAAAACAGTGGCTATGATGTAGTTAGACTTTAAAGGCAAAGCACAGTCAAGTGCCTAGGCTACATAGAGAGACCGGCTCAAAACACAAAGCCAGGGACAGTTCAGTCTCTCTCAGTGCTGTCTGGCACCATACTCTCCAGTTAGAAACGAGAGAGTGAATGCAATTAGCTTTGAAAAACACTTGTCCGAATAGCTGAGGATCCGGACAGCAGACTCATGGTCCGGTGGCTTCATTGTGGGGAGGTGCAGGCCTCGTCCTATACCTGCTTCTAGACAGCTAGAACTTTGGGTCTTTGGGTTGTGGCCGAGCCTCTGGGATGTCTACCACAGGTCTCACAAAGCAGTGGCTAGGGTTACACTCTGAGATCCTGCCTTAAAAGGCAGTGTTCTGCAGAGACCTGTCTGATGAGATTAGAATCTATTACAGATGCTTTCGAACTGCGCCCTCATGGGTGGTCTGCATGGTAAATTGTTATCAGTTGATGTGGTTTTGCAATACAAAAGAAAATGGGGCTTTCCCCTCCTTGTTACAGTAATTGGCAGGCACGGAGGACACCAAGGGTGGGTCCTGAGGGCGCCCGGGGAGGTGGGGCGGAGGATACAGTCCTATGGAGGAGACATGATACACTGGAGGCGGCTGCGCTTCCCTCACGGCCCTTCTGCTGATACTTACTGGAGATTTTCTGGGCCCATCCGAACTTGTAGTGGACAAAAAGGAAGTAAAATATGAGTCCACTCAATATGAATAACACACAGTAGAGGTACTCCAGGGCCGGCTTACTGATGATTGGGGCCAGAACCAGAAATACAGATATGAGAATCACGAAGCCAGGGATGATGATGGGCACCTGCAAGCAGAACACGGGCAATGAGCACAGCAGTTTGACGCTGCTCGCGCTTCCTTCTGAGACTGCTAGAAACCATGCAAATGTGGAGGAGTTCCAGTGCAGGTTTGCCCCTCATTTCACCTACCTTTGTCTTGTCTTTGCTAGGATATATAATATATATATTTTCAAAAAAGCAGATGCTTCAGTTCAACTATAAAGACTGTAAAGTGTGCATCTCTAGCAGATGAAGGCCTCCTGCTTCCAACTTCCGTATTCCCTCCCACCCGTGGCCTCCCTCGTCCTGTCAGATTAAACTGGGTGGCGGATGGCATGCAGTGTCTGACCAGCCTTGTGTGACATTTCCTCCACACATTAACTCTTGTTTCCTGCATTCAGGGGTTGGAGGTGAAAGAAGGAACACTCTGGTTGGAATTGCTGGGTCCCTTGGTGGCCGGGCTAGGGCAGAGACCAGCCCATCGCCACCATTGCAACTTTCTCACCAGCTTTTCATGGTTTAATATAAACCAAAGCTTTTCATTCTTTTGCCTCCACTAATGAAGAAATCACACAAAGCTTGTTTATTAGGCGTTGCAAAATGGTTCTAATTCTTTCTAGAATTATGTGAGTTTACAAAGAACTTCCTTTATTTGGTTATCCTAAACTGTAATTTATACAAGAGAGCAGTATATGGGTTGAGTTTTGTTAGTTTTAAGAATGGTGAGTTGGACCTGTGAGACCTCCATTGGTGAGTCCAGTTGACAAGTTTGAAATATACATGTCCAGCCAGGCTTCAGCCTGAAGTGCCAGCCCAGATCTCTGTGGAAGGGTTCAGACATGTCTCCAGGAAGACTTCTATCTATCCTTTTGGATGGCAGACAGTGTAGCATTTAAAGACCACAGTAAGTGTGTGTAGTGGTGCAGACCTGTAATCCCCAGAGCATGGGAGGCGGAGGCAGGATCAGGTTCAAGGTCATCCTTGGCTCTATAGCAAGTTCCAGGCTGGCCTGGAGTACATGAGGCCCTGTCTCAACTCTTCCCTGCCCACCCCAAAACAAAAAGAACCATAGTCCAAGTGACTGGAAATTTACTGTTCTTTTATAAGGACAGAGATAAATATTGTTTATTCCAAATGCAAAATACTTAAGGTTGATATATTAGATTTTTGTATTATACTTCTGAAATGTTGAATGATTGTGACAGTTATTTACTTTATCCTATAATAAGGTTCAAAATAATTATCCCTGCTATAGGGAAGTTTCAGGGTTTTTTCACTTTTAAAATAGTATATAAACTAGGAGGGTTCACGGGGATTCCCTTCAGCATCACTTGTGGCTGCTGTTTTGGTGCTGTGTGATGTCTTAAGATTTTTATGTATGTGAATGTCTGTCACAATTATGCAGTGCCCACAGAGGCCAGAAGACGACACTAGGTCCCCTGACACTGGAGTTTGGCAGCTGTGGGTACTGGGAGCCAAACTCTAGTGATCAATAGAACAGCAGGCGCCCTTACCCGGATGAGCCATTCTCCAGCTCCCGCGCCTTGCTGTTAGATGCCGCAGTAGAGTACACGAAACTGCATACTGCTCCAGTTGGTGGAGACGTTTCCTGTTACTGGCATTGTGTTGTGTTGAATTAGAGCTGTGATAACCTTTCAGCATTTGAATGCTCTGCTTCCTGGACTGCTGGTCTGAGTATGTGCTTATAGGGTTCTGCTGGACCTCCCTGAATTTCCCTCTGGTGGCTGAGCCACTAACAGTGTGTGAGAGCGGGCCTGTGCACAAAGGAGAGGCAAGAAGTGGCATCCCGCCATCTCTTCACACACCCCAGCAAGCTGAGCCGGCCACGGTTGCTTGGTAGCTGGTTTGTATCTCATCTTTCTCTTCCGCACACAGGCACTTCTCTTAGGAACTCTTTGCATTAAGGTTGGTGGCCTTTTTGAGTGTGTATTGCAAGCACCTTCCTATTATGTATCCTCTTTGAATAAGTGGGTTTTTAAAGTTGTGGATTTCAGGTTTTCCCCACATTCTGTGTTTGAGTTTTCTGCAGTCATAAACTTAGAAGGCAGTTTGTCATCTATCATCAGTACTGCAGTATTACAATTTGGGACCTTTCATGTGTTTTTGTTTTACTGAGATGGGATCTTGCTCTGTAGCTCATGCTGGACTTGAACTCACAATCCTCCTGCCTTAGCCTCCCACTGCTAGGCTTGCTGCTGTGTACCACCATGCCCGGGTGCACACTGATACTTTAAGAACAATCCTTTTTAGGGTTTTCAGGATATCTTGCTTGTGCTTCATAAACTCGTGTGGCTGCACAGAGTGTATGCGGTGTTTAGTCCAGACGCTTGGCACACTTGTACTTGAGAACTCACATGGCCACGGACTGGCTCGTCTGTCAAGTGTGTGCGTCTTCTGTCTAAAGCTTTTTTACTTTAAGGGATGGTTTAGGTCTGCCGTGCTAGGGCGCTAACAAGTGCCGAGCTGACGGTTTGGTTTTTGCCTTGGGAGCGAGTTCTCCTCGGTTACTTCATTGGGTAGCATTTGCACAAAGGCAAATTGCCTTCAGTGTGATTTTAGATTTTGCTGTATTAATTTGTTTGATCCTTTTAGGTCTTCCAGATACCGTTACATGAACTTAAAGCGGAAGAGTCTGAGACGGTGAAAAGTCTTTGCAGACATTTCAAGCCTGCCAACCTCGTGCTCCTGAGCTGAGGCAGGACGATCAGGGTTCTAGGCCAACCAGGCTACACAATGGCACTAAGTCCTGTGTTTTCATGACCGTGTATTAACTGGCCTCATTTGTGTGCATCCAGGGTGACACACGAGGTGTTCTCCATCAGTGTGCGGCTGTGGTGATACATCACCCATAAATTAACCTATTCTTTACCCCCCCCCCCACAGCCTGCACTCATTCATGACAAAGTCTCTCTGATGTAACTGGATTCTGCTATTGCTCTTTAAAGCTTTTCTTATAAGTGAGAACGGTCAATAGTTTCCCTTTTTGTACCATCTTTATAAGGCTTGGTATCAGTGTTAGTGTCTGTAAACATAATTTCTAAGTCAATTTAAAAAAATCTTAAAAGGAAACACAAGCTCATGAAAATGGGAACGACATCTCCAGAAGGAAGTTTTGGTTTGGTGTTTTGTTTTGTTTGGTTTTTCAAGACAGGGTTTCTCTGTTGTAACTCTGGCTGTCCTGGAACTCACTCTGTAGACCAGGCTGGCCTCAAGCTCAGAGACCCTCCTGCCTCCCGTGTGCTGGGATAAAGGCGTGCAGCATCATGCCTAGCTTGGTTTTGTTTTTTAGTTTTTGACATTGAAACTATTTGGGGCAGATCCATATGAATGAATGTGCCCACCTAGAGAAAGGGGACACTTACCTACTAGGATAAACTTACTGAGAGCAGTCCTGTCTGCAGAGCTCCGTCCTGGGAGCTGTGAGGTCAGCCACACCTCTGCTGACTGACTTGGGAGCACAGAGCAGCTGGCAGGCCTGCTTGCAGAGCCCATGGCTCCTTCCTGGTGCCCTCCTTCCTTTTACTGCTGTTTTCACGCTAGCTTTAATGAGGTGTGTGGTTCCCACTGCTTTCCTTCTTAATAGACGTGCTTAATGCAGCAATACTCAGTGCTCCTAGCCCCCAGTGCGCGTCTCATGCTGACAGTTCGTATGATTTCTATTTTAAGATTCAAGGGTGTTCGATTTCCAGACATGTCACACATGCCCTTGAACTCTTCAGATCTCCATGTGAGTGTCCGAGCTCTGAAGGCAGGCTGCCTTGCTTTTCCTAGTGCTGGGCCTGGACCTGATGCAGTCGCCCATTGGTGTGTTTCTGTTCTCCTGGGGCTTTGTGAACAGTTGCTGGTAATTTGGTTATAGATTTCCTGTTATCTGAGTTGTGAATTCTGGCTTTTAGCATTACAGATTAGGTTGTCTCTTTTTGTAATCTTTGTTTTAAGTAATGCTTTGAGCTTAGGTGCTTATCTGGTAAGATCACAACCTATTTTTTTATTCATTTGCCTGATATTTCTCTCTATACCCCAAGACAAGATCTCGTATAGATAGCGCTGTACCTTGTTGGCCAGAGCTCACGGCAGTCTTCCCTCCGCCGCTCCCGAGTGCTGAGCCTGTAGGAAGGCCTCCTGTACTACACAGCCTGCGTCCGTCCTCTCAGGGGGTCTGTTCTTCAGGGGCGCTTTGCTGGATGGGAGGCTCTGGCTCGCATTCTCTTCCTTTGGGTAGCACTGCCTTGTCTTCTGGTCTGCGTGTGGTGGGAACACTGGTGCTGCTGCCGCCTTTTCCTCCTCTAGAAGGGAAGCGGATCCCAAAGCATTTTTAAAGCTCCAGACTGCACCAGAGAATACTTGTGTTGCCTGGGGCGTGTGCCTTTGTGAATAGTGGGGGTCCTGCTCCAGCCGTCCCTCTGCCCAGGGGTGTTTAGGACTGTCCGCTCCTCTTCATATCAGAACTGGAGGCTCTTTATTCTGTTTGTTTGGCTCACTCATTTTCCTGCGAACACTTGTTTTCGTCTGGTGCTTGTCCTCTCTTCCCCAGGTCATGGCCCCTTGCATGCTTCTTTGCCTCTGTGCCCCTGGTGTACTTTAAGTGCAGGTGTCACATGGCCTCCCTGGCCACTTCCTCCCCACTGGGCCGTGCTGCTCTGCTGTGCTTTGTCTCCAGCAGCTGTCCGTGGTTCTGGAAATGCCTCTGTCCTAGGAAGGAGGCTTTACAGAGAATTCCTGAGACCCTGGAGGAAGGGCGCTGTCACGTTGCTCTCCGGTTAGTGAGCCCCACCCGTGTACCCCTCCTAGATCACATGGGTCCTGGTAATGGTGCTTTCCACACCCAGCCTGGGATCGTGGCAGTCGCTCATTTTCTCCTGTGTTGAAGATGTTGGCCATGAGGTTTCCCCTTTCCTATCACTCTGTTTTTATGAGGGGTTTGGGACAGATTAAAAACTCATACTGCCACCACCATCTTGCCTGCTGGAGAAGCCCAGATGTGGAGGTGGTAAAGAGCAGAGAGGCGCCAAGACCACCTCCGTTCTAAGCAGCAGCGCCCTGACACTAAGGGAGCCCTGCTTGCTCTGCTCCTGCTGCAGCCCTCCTGTGCTATCCATTTCCAGAAGCAGACAGTAACTGGGGTTCGGCCTCCGTCCTCACGTACCCGTGAGGCGCATCAGCATGTGGGTGTGGGAAGTCCCAAAGTCCCTGTCTGTGTGCAAGCATGTGAGAGAGGCCAGGACCCGTCATAACTGGTAGAGAGCTACCTCCTGAGGTGTGCGCCAGGGGCTACGTGGTCATAAGCGACCCTGTGAGCAGAAGGGCGCTCAAGAGCAGAGCAGTCGGGATGAGAAGGGCATTAGGGACGGCTGCCTTCCTAGTCCTTCCAGAACCAGAGCTGCTGTGGCTTCCGGACACAGCTCACCTTGATGGGCCTTTCCAGGTCTTTCCTTGTGAATCGCATCACAACGAGTCCGAGCACTGTCATCCCATAGAACAGCCACGCAGCAAAACTGAAGTAGTTGACTAAGGAGTTGATGTCACCGGGGATGATGTAAATGGTGGCTACGATTCCCTAGTAGGAAGAGAGTGACACATGAACATGGTCTGTGTCCCCTCCCAAATGGCAAGCAGCTCCTCCTGTGCACAGACTTCTCTGTCTCCCACCAGGGCAGGGTCAGCCTGACTGACTGTGGTATTTGTTCTCCTTGAGACGCCACAGGAAGAGCCTGGACAGCTTTCCTTACGTATGTCTCACTGTTTGACCCAGGCTGGCCTGACACTTGTGATCTTCCTGCCTCAGCCTCCTGAGTGCTGGAGTCACAGGTGTAGACCACCACATCTGACCTAAACTATGATTTTAAGCAAGAAAAAAAATTGTACACGACTTTAACTTTGGGCAAGTTTTCACTGTGGGTAGGCGCCTGCTGAAACTCAGGTCTGGCTGTGACTGCATTTGTGGCCTGGTCCTGGACTTGGGATCCCAGTTTCTGGGACTGCTCATCTTCAGCGTGGGACAACGAAGGACATGAGTGTAGTCTAGAACCCTCAGCCGTTGGCAGGGAATGATCCAGGTTACCAGGCCAAAGTCAGGGGCCGTCAGCCACCATGAAGTGCTCTACCCCCTCCCTGGGGCTATCGGCCTTCTGCCTCAGAACAGAAGCTTGGAAGATTCTGGGCTGTGTCGAAGGAGGGAGCCTGGCTCACTCGGAAAGCCCAGGGCTCAACAGCCCAGGTCTACTTCCTCTCCTGCAAAGAGGAACCCTCTGCGTGCTGGCTGGTGCCATCAGGCGGAAGTCGTACTTACATAAAATATGAGGGCAGGGGCAGGTGTGAGGCGCTTGACACTGATGTAGGAGAGCACTTTGAGCATGTGACCTTCCCGGCCTGCCACGTAGATGAGTCTGAAAAGACAATGCAGAGGAGGTGCTGAGATGCATCTGAAACTCGCCTCTGAGGTCGCTGGCAAAGCCATTTTCTGGTAGAGTGTCCTCTAGAAGGGGCTAGGGGACCAAGTATGGTTAGCTGCACGTGAGGAACTCATCCTGGTACTGTGCAGTCTCGGGCAGGGTGGACATGGTGTATGAGTAGAAACCTGCTCGGCTCCCAAGAGTTATGCAAGAAAAAAAAATGCAAAAACTGTCCCAGGGCATGGAGTGCAGGACCAGAAAGAAAACAGAGCTGAGTCCCTGGAGTCCCCGTGTTCTGCAGGCACATACCTGTAGCAGGTATGGGTGTACCTGAACAGACTCAAGTGACAGACCCCTTCCCATCGGGCAGTCAGACTGTTTAAAATGGAAAGCAAAGAAATTGGAAAGACCTAAAATATACATAAGAAAGTTGCCACACCTAAGAGCGTTTGCTGATCTTCCAGAGGACTGGAGCTCGGTCTCCAGTAACCATGTGTCTTAGGGTTTTATTGCTGTGAAGAGACACCATGACCACAGAAACTCTTAATAAAGGAAAGGATTTCATTGGGGTTGGCTTACAGTTGAGAGGTTTAGTCCATTATCATGGTGGGAAGTGTGGCAGCATGTGGGCAGACATGGTGCTGGAGAGGTAGCTGAGAGTTCTACATCCAGATCAGCAGGCAGCAGGAAGAGAGACTGACACTGGGCCTGACTTGAGCTTCTGAAACCTCAAAGCCCTCCCCCCAGGGACATTTCCTCCAACAAAGCCACCCCTCCTAAGAGTGCCTCTCCCCCTAGGCCTACGGGGGGCCATTTTCATTCTGACCACCCCACCATGGTAGGTGACTCATAATTGCCTGGGACTCTAGTTCAAGGAGACCTGACACCTTTAGTGCCCCTCACACTCCAGAAAAAAATAGATAAAATGGGGGTTGTAGAGATGGCTCAGCAGTTAAAGGGTACATGCCCTTGCAGAGGACCCACTTGAATTTCCAGTATACACATGCTGGATAGGTCACAACTGCCTGTAACCCCAGCTTCAGGGAGACCTGATGCCTCCTGTCTCCATGGTATTCCACTCACATGTACATGCTGACACACATAAACAGAATATTCAAGTATCAGTGTCAACAAAGACCACAATCTCCAGCTATGGTGCAGTAAAATCACACAGGCCGAAGACCCAGAACATTTTGGCAGCCTCTTTGAAAGTCATAATTTAAGGCCGAGGTCCTAACTCCACGAGAGCACATGCCTCATGAAGTCTTTTAATAAATGTCTGCCACATAATTTTCATAATTTTATAAGCAACTAAGAAATCAGCCACGTCTTAGTAGCTGATCCTTTTTTCCTTATTGTTCTTGGAATGGACTCAAGACTTCATATAGCTGAGCACAGGCTCCGCCCCTGAGCCATAACCCAAGCTCAATGCTGCATTATCACAAACATGGGCCCCCCTTCTCTCTCCCAAATATACAATTGGATAAAAAGTTAAAATTTGTCAATTGGTGCTTGGGGTCTACAAAAAATAAGTTATGAGTTAGCAATTCTATTGCCATGAATTTACCCAAGATGAAAACACATTCCACATAAAATACATTATGAAAAATGCACAGATAAATGTTTCTAGTAACATAATAGTTAAAAGTAGGGATAACTCAAAAGTTCAACTGTGGAATAAACTTTTTTTTCAAGGCAGGGTTTCTCTGTATAACAGCCCTGCTGGCTGTCCTGGAACTCAGTTTGTAGACCAGGCTGGCCTTGAACTAACAGAGATCCACCTGCTTCTGCCTTCCGAGTACTGGGATTGTAGGCGTGTGCCACCACTGCCTGGCTGAATGACAAACTGATAGATCCAATACTGCTCACAAGGAAAAGAAATGCACTGACACATACTGCAATTTGTGGTCTCAGGGACATGCTATCTTAAGAGTCAGTTACAAACATTAGATGAACGATCTAGAATAAAGTTATGGAGGCAGGAAGCAGATTCGCCTGAGGGTAGAGGGTAATCAGTAACTGAAATCAAGTATAAGGAAACTCTTAGGAATGCTGGGTATATCTTAGAATTGGGTTCTGATGATGCTTGCGTGACTTATATTTACCCAAAGTAAACATGTAACAACACACACATCAGAACTGTATCTGTAAACTAGGTATACTCTGGTGCAAGCCTTTCATCCCAGCACTGGATAGGCAGAAGCAGGAGGATTTCTGTGAATTTGCAGCCAGCCTGGTCTACAGAGTGAGTTCCAGGCCAGCCAGGGCTACAAAGTAGTATCAGAAAATTTCTATATACACTACCAATAAATTATTGGAAAATGGTATTTAAAAACTAAGTGTCATAATAGCAATTCTTTGGAATAAATACGACAAAAGATGTTCAAGAGCTGCACACTGAAAATCCACAAAATTGGGAGAGAAAATCACAATGTGTTCCCATGAGCTGAAAGACTCAGTGATTACAATATGTCAGTCTCCCAAGGCCAGAAAGGCTTCATAATTAATCACTAGATGCATAAAACAAAGCTGTATTGTATATATTTCAATAAAAATGTGCATTGAAAGAAGAGAGATGCCAATTCCTATATAACAGGACACCCATCCAAATAAAAGTTTTCTCAACAGCAACTTTAAAAGCCTGGAGAGATCGCTTAGTGGGTAAAGGCCCTTGCCAAGCCTGTCACCCAGAGTTCGATTCAGGAACCCATATAATGGAGAGAACTTCTAAATGTTGTCCTCTGACCCCCACACACGTGTGTGTGGCATGTGTGCACGCATACTCACAAATGTAATACTTTATAAAGCTAGGAGGCCGTGGAATGAGGTATTTCAACACTGAAAGTTGCAAGCCCAGATAGCCACACTGAGGGAGAAAGAAAACTTCCTGCAATTAAAACAGGCTGAGGAATTTACAACCATAGCTAACTCTTATCAAAGACACTTGAAAGAATCACTCAGACTGAAGAGAAAGATGACTGCACCCATGAGCACACAGGAAAGACTAATCCATGCTAGAATAATCAGAAGACCAGGAAACTCACAGGAACCGATGCACACATTTCAATAACTGTATGGTCTCAATTCCCTAACCAAAAGATGCAAGCTAGCAGATCGCATCAGAAGGGCGGAATCATGCCAGGCATGGAAGAACGTGCTCTGCAGGAGGCGGAGACGAGTGGTATGAGTTTGAGCCCAGCCTGGGATACATAGTAAGTTCTAGGCAATGCAGAGAAACCCTGTCTCAAAAGAGGGGAAAAACCAGGAGTCACCATACAAGACACGACACTCCAGGGTGGAAGGGTAGAAAGGTATTTCTCAGCAAACAATATGGGAAATAAACTGTGTTGCTGCTATAATATATAACAAAGTAGAATTCAAAATAGAAGAGATAAAGATCACTTAATACTAAGAAGTCCATAAATCAACAGCGAGAAAAAACAACACATGCAGGAGATTAAACAATACACCATTGAATGGTGAATAAAGTTATTGAAAACAAATTTAAATGTAAAAATTCCTAATTTCAATACCCATTTTCACCAATCTGTAAGTTATCCTAGCAAAATTACAGAAAAGTATCTGAATTAAGTGACATCATAGAACAAATGGACAGTATCTACAGAACATTCCATTAAATGTAGCAGAGCACATTCTTCTCAGTGACCCGTGGATCTTTATTTAAAACAGAGCACATATACATACGGGGGCTGGAGAGATGGCTTCCCGTCTCTCCCTTAAGAGCACTGGCTGCTCTGCCAGAGGTCCCGAGTTCAATTCCCAGCAACCACATGGTGGCTCACGACCATCTATGATAGGGGCTGATGCCCTTTTCTGGCATGCAGGTGTACATACAGAGCGCTCATAAATAAATCTTAAAAAAAAAAAGAGCATATATTAGGACATAAAAACAAGTCTTAACAAACATAGAAAAGTTGAGATAATTCCTTGTGTTCTATCTGACCACAATAATGAGAAAGCTGTAGAGCAAGAACGCACAGAGATCAAACAGCACACTATTGAATGATGAGTGGAGCCATTGAAGAAATTTAAAAAATGTAAAAATCCCTAACATCAATTGAAAATGAAAGAACAACATACCAAAGTCTACGGGATACAATGAAGACATTCTGCAAGACAGTGTTTGGCTCTAAATGTCTACACTAAGGAACCAGAGCTGGGTGGTGGTCAGAGCTGCCCTATAACGCCAGTGCTTGGAAGGCAGAGGCAGGCGGATCTCTGAGTTCGAGGCCAGCCTGATCTACACAGAAACTCTATCTTAATAAGGGAGGGAGGGAAAAAAAAACAACCAGAAGTTGGTGGGATGAATTAGCTATTAAGAGCAGTTACTGCTCTGAAGAGGACCTGGGTTTGGCTCTCAGAGCCCCACATGACGGACACAGCCATCCATGACTCCAGTTCCAACACCTCTTCTGACCTCCTGCACACATGTGATGTGCATACACACTCCCGCACGCACACACAGTTTTGTGTCTATAAGACGCTAAAAATATTTACTGGAGAAAATACAGCCCCCTAATAAATAGTGCTGGGAAAACTGGATATTCATATGTAGAATAAAACTAAATCCTTTCATCCTACACAAAAATCAACTCTGTGGGTAGGGAGATGACTTAGAGGGTAAAATGATTGCTATCGAGTATGAAAACCTGCGTGTGGATCCCAGCATCCACAATGAAAAGACAAAACACAACACACACACGAGGTACAACGCTACCGGGGTAACCAACCATTCTATTGGGGGGGGCGTAAACCGGCCACTCTATAGGGGTAACCGACCACTCTATAGGGGTAACCTGCCACTCTGCGGGGTAACCGGCCACTCTTGCGGATGAGACACACATTCCACAGAAAGGAATCTCCTGACTCCGACGCCACGCTCAGCCTTAACCAGGGTGCTTCCCTGCAGTGAGTGAGGACAGGGTTCCTGGCTGCCGAGGCGCTGAGGATGAGACAGGCTCAGCTCTGAACAGAGTTACACCATCCCTTGAAGGTTCAGGAAACACTGGAAGAGGGCGTGGGAAAGTATGAGATCCAGAGGGTAGGGAGAAGGGCTGTGTGTCCTCTGGGCATGATGCAAGAGGTTCAGACATGGCTCACAGCTGCAGCTGCCGCAGTGCGCCTGCGTAAAACAGAATCCGGCTACTGTCACTCTTAGGACCTTACCCTCCTTCCTGAACTATTGGCTACTGACGGATCCTGGGAGAGGAAGACATTTTCAGTTGGGTTCTTACGGATGAGCCCACCAGGCTCCAATGGTTGGCTCCAAATGGCTGTGGTTAAAACACGAGAGTTGGGAAAGGGAACTAAGGGGTGTTGGGTGGGGTTCAATGGATGTGAGGAGTGACAACAGAACACAGGATGCACAACCTGTGTATCAGATTGTCAAACATTTAATAAAAGGGCGGAAAGCCAGGCCTGGCGCCCGTGCCTATGACCCCCAGCGCCAGAGAGGGAGGGAGGGAGAGAGAGAGGGCTGGGAGGAAGACCTTAGCGTAAGACATGACACTCTGGAAACATCACAGGAAAACAGACGCAGGAAACGACTTTCTGAAAAGGACTCTAGTCACTCGAGAAGTCAAACCAAAATTGACAAAATAATGACATCCGAAGCCTTCGTTCGGTACAGCAGAGGAAAGCAGTTAACTGGGTGAAGAGGCAGCCCATGCGTGGGATAAAACCCTGACCATCTGCACACCCCACGGGGGATTCGCGTCTAGAATACACAAATCACTCAAAAATGAAACTAGAAAACGGGTCATCAAAACACGGGCTAGTGAACAGAGAGTCCTCCAAAGGAGAAACACAAGTAGCTAATAAACACTTTTAAAAGTGTTCACACCAGTGGCTGGCCTGACTGAAGCTGGCGCCTGGACTCAAAGCCCTCGCCCTGGTTTGATTGGCGGGGCCCACCTTGAGAAAGGAGGGAACTGACCCTGACATTGTATGCCATCTACCCGTGAGCTCGCGTGCCCACGCAGACACGGAAATACGTGTAATAGAAACAATTTTAAGTTTTAATATGGAAAAAAAAAGTGATCAGCCCCCTAGCCATGGGGGTATGCGACTAAAACTAACTAGAGACTCCATCCACCCCGGTGGAGATGGCCGCTATCTAGAAACCCGATGTCAACTGGCCCTGGCAAGAGACGTGGGCAAAGACGGACCTCACTCACTGTCAGCGGGGCTGTGGACTGGTACGGTCTCCCAAAGTCAGTGTGAGCTTCCTCGGACAACTCAAACCACAGCTTCCACACAGTCCAGCTCTAGCTCCTGGGCAGACACCCACAGGGCTCTCTGAGCCTACGACAGACACGTCTGTACCTATGTGCTTTGTCGACGCATACGTCAGAGCCGCTAAGAACGGATGTGGAATGTTCTCATTCCACGAGAACGGTAAGCATGAGCGGTGACGGAGAGGCTAATCTGCTTGTTCTGTAAGACATACAGCTACCAAAACGCCGCACGGAAGCCAGAGACATGTGCAATTATTTCCTAATGGGACAATAAAAATTTACATAGAAATATCAAGACCCTAGACTAGTCAAGAGTCTGTCTTCCTCCTCTCCCTTCTTTCCTCCCTTCCCTCCCTTCCCTCCCTCCCTTCCTTCCTTCCTTTCCTTCCCTCCCTCCCTTCCTTCCTTCCTTCCTTCCTTCCAACACAAGACCTGGGCAAGCCGTCTACCACTGACCCATGCCCTGAGCCCAAAATGCTTTTGAAAAAGTTGGGGGGCAGAGTTCACTGTAGTGTTAGCAGAATCATTCCATGTTGTGTGTTCATCTCTAACGAGAGATATTTGGCAGCACCCCTTGGAAGTCTATTCATCAGAGCACCACCCTGGGCAAACACGTTCCAGAATGTTCCCCAACCAGTGTTCACAGAAACACCTCGCGCCTGGCCCGTCGCCAGAGGCTTTGTTAAAGCGCGTGTCTTGCAGAGAGAGAGAGCGCGGCGGTTAGCTGTAACCGCGGGATCTCGAGTGGCGAACTCGACAGCCCCGGCTCATGTGATGACGGAGACCGACGTAGCCTGCAAGCCTCTGGCATCGGCATCTGCCCGTTTACAGGGAAGCTGGTCGCTTCCTGACCATGTTTGTGCACATGTTAACCCGACAGAAAGTTCAGGAAGGATCGTCAGGGGAGACGATGCCAACGCAGAAAGTTGGCACACATGGAAGCCAAGCCTTGCTCACCTAGGGACCCCTCCCACTCTGCTTCGAGGTTCAAGCTGCATCCCTTGTCTAGGCTTCAGAGTTTGTACGTGTGCCCCCAGCATGCCCTGGGTTCAGCCCCCGTGTGGGGTTTTCACCTGGCAGAGTTCTGAGGACGTCGAGTACCCCCCCCCCACTGACCGTGTTGTCCTCTGCCCGCCCCCCGAGAGCGTGACGGGGTGGGGTTCCCCTACCTGCCCGCCGTAAAGCAGGTCCCATTAGCGGCGCCGATGGTTGAAAATGCCACAAAAAGTGGGACTACCCAGGACGCTGGGTAGAGAACGCGGTCTCCGAAGGTCTGGAGGAAAGCAGAGTGCAGTCCTGAGCCCTCTCACCGGGCACCCACATCCCCGTCACTTCACAGTGCGCAGTCTGTGGGGCCCTCCACTGGAGAAAGGGGGAAAGGGGGCAGAGCAGCCCGGACAGGACTCTTGCCCCGCCCCTCGCTTCCGGGCCCCACCCACCGCATCTCACCTCCAGGACAAACCTCACCTGTCTTATTTCTTGGCCCCAGCTCACCTCACACCCCTCCTGGCCCTCCCTGGTCTACTTCTTACTTCCTTGATCCCCTCCTCACTGCTTCAGCCTCCAGCCTCGGGGTTCGAGGGTTTTCCTGGCATCCTAGGTGCCCTGAAACCCTTCCTCAGCTTCAGCCCCACAGCTCATGACCGAAGTCTCTCCCCTCCACTCACCTGCACTACTCCCTCTGTGGACTCCAGCCCAGGCTACACACCCCTGGGAGGGTGGCTGAGGCCTGGCAGCCACAGGCCGCCGTGTTGACCGTCTTACCCACCACCTCTGGCTCCCAGCCTAGGTGTGTCACCAGTCCCTCTGCTCTCCAAGGCCCCCCACCAAAGGTCACTGGCCCCACTCACCACAGCCACAGCCTGGGACTGCAGGAGCTCCGTCGGGGTCATCACAGTGAAGTAGGAGACGTTCATGAGAATGTAGCATACTGTCACCAGAGGGATCCCGATGACAATGGCCAGGGGCAGGTTCCTGAGAGGGACCACACAGGAACCCAGAGTCACATCACAGCATCCTGTCCGTGTCCTCCCTCCTGGCAGCCCTGTTGCTGCTCTGTAGCATGCTGGGGTCCCAGGTAACCTTTTGGGTCCACCAGGCAGAGGAGACTCCAGGCCAGGAGAACCGAAAGGTTTAAAGCAAAAGGCGGCCAGAGATAAAGGAACTCCATGTTCTCCCTTCGATTACCACTATGCCGATGTCCAACAAGACAGATTAGCTGATGGGACAATGCGCACACGGGGTACCGTGCACTCAGGGCCAAGAGAGCCGGTGCTGGAGAACTTGCCCAGCATGCTCAAGGCCCTGGGTTTCACCACCACGCCGGTGGGGGATGGGGAGCCACGGAATGGAAGAGGGGCATGAAGAACAGGACGGCGGAGGGGGCAGCAGCTCCGTTTTCTACTCCAGAGACGTGCTGTAGGAGCACCCCTTCCTGCCCCCATAGACAGGGGCTGTGGGTGCACCCCCTCCTGCACCCCATAGACAGGGGCTGTAGGCACACCCCCTCTTGCCCCCCATAGACAGGGGCTGTAGGCGAACCTCCTCTTGCCCCCCATAGACAGGGGCTGTAGGCACACCCCCTCCTGCCCCCCCATAGACAGGGGCTGTAGGAGCACCCCCTCCTGACCCCATAGACAGGGGCTGTAGGAGCACCCCCTCCTGCCCCCCATAGACAGGGGCTGTGGGTGTACCGCCTCCTGCCCCCCATAGACAGGGGCTGTAGGAGCACCCCCTCCTGCCCCCCATAGATAGGGGCTGTAGGAGCACCCCCTCCTGCCCCGGGCAATGCTCTTGCCTGTAAGGGTTTCTAAGCTCCTCAGTGATATAGTTGAGTTGATTCCTGGACAGAGAAAAGCAACAGGGGTGACACTGTGACGTGGTACTTGATCTTCGTGGCTAAGTTCGTGGAGCAATGAGAGACGCTGGCTCCTTTTCAGATTCTCTAAAGGCATGGCTCAGCATTGGGGCGTCTATCTAGAAGCTGGGGTGTGGCTCCGCGATATTGTGCTTTCTCAGCATGTACAAAGTCCTGAATTCCTTCTCCAACATTAAAAATAACAAAATACAATAATGCAAGGAGTGGTAAGTGCAGAGAGAAAGAGAAAGAGAGAGAGAGAGGGAGGGAGAGAGGGAGGGAGAGAGGGAGAGAGAGAGGGAGGGAGAGGGAGGGAGAGGGAGGGAGGGGGAGGGAGACAGGGAGAGGGGGAGAGAGGGAGAGACGGAGGGGGAGGGGGAGGAAGAGGGAGGGAGGGGGAGGGAGAGGGAGGGAGGGGGAGGAAGGGGGAGGGAGGGAGGGAGACAGGGAGAGGGAGAGGGAGAGGGAGGAAGAAAAAAAAGCCATAAAGAGCTTTCTACACCAGAACAGGGTGACTTCCGTCCCGTGAGTCCCGGTGGTGACAGGCTTCCGCCCTGAGCTCTGCCAGGAGCTCGGCGTCTGTCGGTGGGTTAAGTCTTTGCTCTCTGTAAAAATCACATGAATTTTCAGAAATATTCAGGGTGCTTTGAAAACACGGAGCGCGGTTTGAGAGGAGGATGAAAGCTACACAGGAGGTGCAGGGGGTCCAGCATCACCGGTCACACCCCGCCTCGAGGGACATGCGCAGACCAGTTGAAGCGGTCCGGGCTGCCGTGGCAGCGCAGGTGAGCAGCTTGGTCTCGCCGCGCGTGGGCAGCCCGCGCTGCCTCTGCTCGGCCCAGGTGGGATTCTGGTACAGATTCTAAACAGGACGTCACCAGCCACCCCTTCACAGGGCAGTTGGGGGCCAGTGCCAGGCCCAGGCTAGGAGAGGGGCAAGGGTCTTGACCCCACGGTTTGGTCCGTGGGGTCAGAGGGAGGTGGGCAGGTCAGGTTCGGGGCCCTTCACCCCTTCACATAGAAGACCTGTGACGGTGAGGCTGAAGGCCACAGGGCACCAGAGAGGAGACGTCTTTGCTTTCTGCAGCAGCTCTGGTGAACTTGGGAAGTCCCCGGAGAGCTTACCATCCGTCGTAGGCCCAGAGCCCGTTGTAAAGTGCCAAGCTGATGGCGCCCACAGAGGCCTGCGTGCCCTCAAAAGAATTCTGAAAGTTCTTTGTATTTCCTGAAATCAAGCCAGACAGTGGAAGAGTGTCAGCTGAGCAGACGTTGGCTTTATATTCCTCCCTGCCAGAAAGAAGGGTACATGACTAGAAACCCTAGTTTATTTTATTATTTGTTTACTTATTTATTCATTTATTTCCGAGACAGCGTCTCCGGTTGTAAAAACTCTGGCTGTCCTGGAACTCACTCTGTAGACCAGGCTGGCCTCGAACTCAGAGATCCGCCTGCCTCTGCCTCCCGAGTGCCAGGATTAAAGGCGTGCGCCACCACCGCGGGCCCTGACCCTGGTTTATTAAAGGAACTGAAACTCCATGCGGTAGCACGTGGATGTCACCCCAGCACTCGGGATCCTGAGGCAGAAGCATCTCAAGATGGAGACAAGCCTGGGCTATATAGCGAGTTCCCGTGTCAAAGATAGATAAAAACCAACAAACAAGCACAAACACATCAAACACACAGGCCCTGGGGATGACTGCCCCAGAAGACGAAGCCCCAGGCCAGGCAGGGCCATTGTTTCGCTCTGTGCAGTCTGCTGCGGCTCACCTTGGGCCAGGAAGACCAGTCCGCTGATGATGATGATGGTCACGATCACCAGCTTGGCTGCCGTGAAAAAATTCTGGACGTAGCTCCCAAGGCGCACGCTCAGCGCATTCACTGTGGTGATGAGCACTGGGAAAGCCCAAGTGAGGTAACATTCTGTGTTCACAGTGCTCCCCGAGGTCCTAGAAATCCCTTTTCTATCCCTCCACCCCCACCCCCACATCCTCAATGAAGGGAGAACTAAATAAGCCAGCTTCAGCACCTTTAAAACGCACCAGTCTCAGACCTATGAAGGAGAAGCAGCCAGGCCCTGGACGTGGATAGCCCAGGATAGCCCCACCCAGCAGCCCCCACAAGCCTAGGGGTTGCTCAACACCTGCAGGGGTAGCCAACCCTAGCCTGCTTCACCAGACCCCGCGGGCCTTCCGATCTCTCTCTGGGAAGCGCCAGCCACGCGTGCCTTCCCGGGCCTCTTGGGACCCCGGGCCGGGTACTCACAGATGGCGGCGGCGGCCAGGAGTTTCACGACCACACTGGGAGGCCGGCAGCCCGAGTAAAAGGCTGCGCACACGTACTCCGAGAAGCTGAGGCAGATGATGGCGAAGGAGGTAGGCTTTATGACCATCAGACTGGTCCAGGAGAAGAGGTAGGCGGGGATGGGGCCGAAAGCCTCCATCAGATACGGGTACTCGCCCCCGGACTTGGTGATCATCGTGCCGAGCTCCGCGAAGCACAGGGCACCTGGAACACGGAGGGGGTCCCCCACTGTGAGGCCTCACCCTTTCCCACAGGGCCTCCCTCCTCCGGGTGCTTGCATTCTGGATAGCGCAGTTCTGGCTGCTGGACCTTTATCCGCAGCCAGATTCTCCCTTATTTTACCACACCCACCGGAGGGAACCCAGCCGGGCACGGTGGCGCAAGCCTGGGCTACAGAATGAGACCCCGCCCTTGTGTGGCTTGTCTCCACACGGGACGGGGAGGGGTCACCAGGGGTTGGCGTCTTTTACCTAGTGTGGCCAGGACTCCACAGGCCGCCCATATGATGAGACAGGGCCCCACGGATTCGGTGTTGGCCAGCACCGACTTGGGGGAGATGAAGATGCCGGAGCCGATGATGGTACCCACGATCATACAGATGCCGCTGAGGAGCCCCACCTGTGCGCGAGGACCGAGACGATTCTACCAGCCAGGAGTTTACCGGGCCAGAGGCGGCTACCCCCAAACCCCAGTGTGGCCAGCACAACCCCGGACTCCTGTCTCAGGCGTGTCCCCCAGGACGGCTGCGGTGGGAACACCAGGCTGCTACTTTCTCTAGTTAAGGCCTCAGAACAGCCCCATGATTGGGCTGTACCCTATCAGTCCCATTTCACTGAGGGGGAAACTGAGGCAGAGAGGCTGCTTGTTGCAGTAAGTTACAATCTTTTACCCTCAATTTAGGGAAAGAGAAAGGAAGGACAGAAAGAAATTTTTACCGTTTTCGCAGCGTCTCGGCTCACGGTCTGTAAACTCAATCTCTCCAACCTTTGTTCTTATAAGAATTAACACACTAACGACCCCAACCCCATCAAGGAACCGCCAACCAACACCCGCCCCGGCTCTTGGGGCTTCAGACCTTTTATGCCCTAAACCAGAAGTTCCCATAAACCCATGCGGCACACAATCCCAAAAACAAGCTACAGGCGCCAGAACGCCTGCACGCAACCAAATTATAGCCACCTGCATCAAGCATTTCAAATCCAACTCGTAATCATCTACCACACCTGGGGTGGGAAGGCAACCCTAATCCAAACGCCAAAACGAAAAACAAAAAAAAAAAACCCAAAACTTCTTCCAAGTGTTCCTCTGCGCTGCTCGTGGTCAGGCAGCCAGGAAGGCAGAGCTTAGCTTGGCTCCTGCCGTCCATGCTTCCACGGAGACACTGATTAATCAACGGTCTTCCAGAAACAAGAGCCTGCGGAAGGCGCCTCGTAGGCTTTTTGTTTGTTTTGCTTTGTTTTGGTTGGTCAGGGCAGGAAAAGATGGGCGTGATGAGAGACACAAGTAATTCCAGCATTGGGGAAGCTGAGGCAGGGGGATCAGGAGGCCAGCCTAGAATGCATAGTGAAACTCTTTTTAAAAGAAAAAGGGGTTTTCCACCATCCATACAAGACTCGGAGACTCGGAGTCCTGGCTAGAAGCACCATATGAACAGAGGGACTTCCCAGAGTGAGGGCTTGTCTCAGTGCTACCCAGAGACTTCCAGGACCTTCCTCCTGCGGATGGATTGATGGTTTCCAAATTGGACACCAGTAGCCATTCAGCATCCAGCTGCCTAAGTAGACACTTGGGTTCTCTTGCCGCACTGGGCGGCTGCAGGGTCCCAGGGCTCCGAGGAGACACTGGAATCGGGACTCAGACTGGCAGACTGACCCCATGCTGACCCACAGTTGGGAGATACTATCTCCATCGGGCCACAGAGCTTTACCCCATCCCTCTCCAGCTGCTCTACCTGCCAGTCAGTGGGTCCCACTCAGACCTCAGCCCCCAGAGTTGCCCTAGAAACTGGAGCTCAGACCTATCTTGAGCTGCTCTGAGGCCCTGGTTCCTCATGCATGAGCCTAAAAGGCCCTCTGGCCCTTCTAGTCTGGCCTCTGCTCTGCCTACATACCTGGGTCAGGAGCAGGGTAGAGTGCCCACCTCCAATCTGCCTCTGCTCTTACCCTGCAAGTCCCTCCCCTCAGCCCAAGCACAGGGCACCCCGTGCATTGTCCCTGCCAGCCCGGGCTCCTTAATGTCTCAGCATTGCAGTTGCTGGAGGCTCAGCCATTCCCAGCACGGCAGCTGGATCAGAAGAGAACCAGCCGTTATGAAGGGTCCTAGGGGAGCCAGCCATCAGAGGCCTCTCAGACCGTCTTTGAAAGGGGTTCCTGGGCCATCAAGAGTAGTACCTTTGCTGACAGAAACACATGCATGGATTTCAAGTAAGTATACATGAACTTCAAAAGAATTTACTGAATCCACTGGTGAGCGTGCGACAGTTTTTTAATGTTCTTGGCAAATGCCGGCCAGGGTACCGGAGGGCCGGCTCAGCAGCTAAGAGGGAGTGCCGCTCTTGCAGAAGACCCCAGTTCTATTCCCAGCACCTACATGGCAATTCACAACTGCCTGTAGCTCCAGCTCCAGGAGGATCTGACACACAGACTAAAACAAACAACATCCCAGCCAGGCATGGTACTTCACCCTGTCACCCAATAGGTAGGAGGCTGAGGCAGAAGGATCTTTAGTTCCAGGCCAGCCATAGCAGGACCTTGGTTCAGTAAACAAACAAACAGGCAGTCCTGTCCCCCTCCTGGGCCGACACTGCCCCCACGCTGGCTGGCTAGCCCCACCCCTGCCACTCCTCACCTCTTTCTGGAGAACTGTGGTCTTGGGTTCATGACTCTGGATAGACGCCTCGTCCTCTCTCCGTTTCCTCAGGCTTGTGTCGTCCATCGTCCCCCACGGCTAGTCCCAGGAGACTGGAAGGAGAGCATGGGTCTAATCTGGAGTCGGCAGCGCAAGCAATGCGCAAAGGGGGGCTTCACCAGGGTCTCTTGCGCTTGGGCATCTGGGTGGCTGAGTCCAGCAGAGCACCACCCTCAGGCCCCTAAGGATTCTCTGCTCCACCCCGGGATAACAGTCAGACAGGAAAGCTGCCCGGGCCACAGAGCTGCCCGTGTCTCCTCCGAAGTTACTCTATGTCCTCCTCCGCACCCCAGTACGTTTAATATACACTCTGCTTCTATGACATGTACCCCATGTCACTGTTTTTCAAAACTAGAAAGAGAAGATTTACACATTACATATGCAGTAGCGCACACCTGTACTGCCACTACTGGGGAAGTTGAGGTAAGTTCAAGGCCAGCCTAGGCTACTCAGCAAGTCAGGCCAACCTGGAATACACAGAAAGACCCTATCAAAAAAAATCAATCAATCAAAACATACTGGAGTGTGCTAAGGCTGGGATGGTTACTGGAGTGAACCAGCTCAGTGTACAGCTAGGAGATGTGCTCCCCTCTCTCTAAACCCCTTCTCCATCCAGGCAGGACAGAAGTGGCTCTTCCCATCACCAGGACCTTACCGTTGACAAAGCTCCCTCAGCTGAATACTGCCCAGCCAGCAACTGCGCAGCTGAGCCCCAGGAAGGGCCATGTCTTGTGCCCAGATATGGAGGAAACCAGGAGGTACAGAGGTCAACAAAGGTAATTATTAAACACCCTCTTTTTCCTTCTAAGCAACAAAGTGTAGTCAGTCACCACCATACCCACAAAAGGAGGGTTGGACAAGTCCAGCTTCCCCCAGAAATGTTTTGGTTTTGTTTATCTGTGTCTGGATCATTTTTTGTTTTTTTTTTTTAAAAAAAACAAGGATTCTTCCAGATCAACTACTTTCTGCGAGGAGAAATCTCTGCAGAGTGTGGGAATGGAGCCTGCTGGCATCTCAGGGGAATCACGAAGACAAACTTTGGAACCAGCCTTTTACTGTCTCCCTGGGTTGATCCACAGACCAATCAGGCGGCGTCTGTGAGTGCTGAGTCTGTAACTTCACTTCCCAGTTGTCGAGAGTTTCCTTCAAGGTGCGCCAGGGAGCGGGCCCGAGGTGGAGTGAGGCCTTCTCATCAAAGGTGGGAGGGCTCCTCGGGTTCCGTTCTCATCAGGACTCCAGCCAAGTGGCCAAGGTTTCTCGTCACATGCTGTTCAAGGAACCCAGGATGTGATCACTGGACCATAGCGGGGTGGGGTAGGGGAACACACAGATGACATCTGTTCATTTTCCCCCTAGGGAAACGAAGACCCAGAGGGAGCCTTGGCAGCAACAGGGGGCTCTAGGGTCCGGTCCTGTACCTCAGACCTGAGTGGTTCCCAGCTGGACTCAGTGGGGGTTCTGGCCATGGGTCCCACACCGCAGGCCCCAGCCACCCCTCATCTCACCCCAGGTATTACCATCTCCAACCCCAAAGCTGTTATTGAGGTAGTGGTTCCTCCCAGGTTGTGGAGGGACCAAAGGTCGGTGCAGGAGTGGGGGGTGGGGAAGGATTTTCAGAGTCCTCTCTTAAGGCCTCCTGGAGGGATGCTAGTTGTCTCAGAGCCAGGGAATGACTGAGAAGTCTGTCTTTTGTTGTGGTGGTGGTGGTGAGTGGTGGTGGGGTTTTGTTTTCTGCTTTTTGCTGTTTTAAATGCTGGGAATTTAAACCTCCCCCCACTTTGAGTCCCCCCCACTCCTTGATGCAGCTATGGAACCCTTCCTACTGGCCTGCCCTTGGAGTCCAATGAGTAACACTTGAACTTTCGTCCTTCTGGACACCTGCCGAGATGTCTGCCTGCTTGACACTACTGTCACTGACCCTGAAGAAGACTCCCCGCTGTCACCCACCTCCCCGCCACCCCCTCCCCGCTTAGACTGTCACCTCGGAGGCTGCCTGCTTTCCCAGTTCTTCTGTGTATGGACATGAACAAGCTTGCCAGTGAGTGTGAAGCCAGAGGTCAACCTCACGAGGAATCCTGACATATTGCCCAGGCTGGACTCCTAACCCCAAACTTCTGAGCATTGTGCGGTCTTGCCTGTGCCTGCTGAAGAGCCGGGGTCAGAGGTAGAGTGGAGCCAGCCGGCCCTGTCAGACTCACCCAGTCTCTATGTGTGAATTTGGTTGTGGATCTGAAATGAGAAGCTGGATCCCGGGGCCTGGTGGCATGGGCTTGCAATCCCAGCTACTCGGAAGGCTGAGGCAGGAGGATTATGAGTCTAAGGCCCTGCTTGGGCAGCTTAGTGAGACCTCAACTCAAAATACAGAGCAATATAAGGGCTGGGGTAGTTCAGTGATGGAGTGGTCGGCTGGCGTTGCAAGGCTCCATGTGTTCAATCCCTAGCTCTGGAATGTGGACAGGGGAAATGGAGCTAGTGGTAGCGCCCCTTCGAGGGCCTGTCGGGATTGCAGCAGCTCCACACTGAACTGAAGCGGTGCCCGGGGCTCTCAGAGTGCTGGACAATAAAGGTGGGTCCTTTGTCAAGGTCAGAAATCTTTACCCCTGTTCGTTTTTGGCAAAGGCAAGTCTCTTTCTTCTCTCTCCTTATCTCTCTCATTACAGGCCAGTGAGCCCAGGCTAGCATAGAACTCAGAATCCCTGTGCCTCAGACCTCGGTGCAGGGCTCATTACAAGTGTGTATACCACGACATATGGTAAACTCTCTTCTCCCCTCTCCCGAGTGTGTGTGTGTGTGTGTGAGAGAGAGAGAGAGAGATGGGGTTTCGAATAGCTCAAGCAGGTCTTGAGCTCTCCCTCCTGAGTACTGGGATTTTCTTTTTGGTTTCCTTCCTTCCTTCCTTCCTTCCTTCCTTCCTTCCTTCCTTCCTTCCTTCCTATTTCCTTCCTTTCTTCCTATTTCCTTCCTTCCTTCCTTCCTTCCTTCCTTCCTTCATTTCCTTCCTTCCTCCCTTCCTTTCTTTCTTCCTTCCTTTCTTTCTTTTTTTGATGCTAGTTTTCAATCTACCTCCACCCCACAGTGTAGTCAACCAGGTATAGGGGTCATCTCACCAGAAATCATACAGATTTGATTTTTAAAAACAAAACCATTCCCAGTTCTTTGTCAAGATGTTGTGTGACAGGCTGACACTCCTTTCTGGAGGTCAGTTCCATACTGCATCGAGTCTCCTAAGGAGCTTCCATAAGAGTCCAACATTTAAGTTTCTGCTAGATCAGTCTCTGTGGTGGGAAGGGGTCGCTATGTGGCCCAGGCTGACTCAGAACCCTGGCTTCTGCCTCTTCGTCTCTGGGACGACAGATCTGCAGATGGTCCTGCTCCTCCCGTTTCCGTCTAAAGAGATCCCCAGCACTTAGTGCAGTAGCTGCATTTCCTGCATGTTTTGAGAATCCCTTTCCTGGGGACAAACAACACCTGCCTGTCCTTTATGGTCACAAGCTCAAGTCTGATTCCACCAAAGTTCAACCTGGAGAAACCGCGTGTAAAGTTTACGTACAGAGCGTGAGTGAGGGTTACAAATGAGAGGACCCCCAGAGCTGCCACATGGAAAGTCTCCACCCGGCTTCCTCAGAGCTGCACAGACAGATTCCCCCTCAGTTAGCCTTCCCCAGTACCTCCAGAGACAGCCCCCTCCCAGGCCAGGGAGGCAGTTCTACAAATGGCTAAGAGGAGGCTGGAGTCTCAGGTGAAGGTCCCATGAGCCTCCCTCTTGCAACTGACTCCTGATGCCTCTTGAAAGCAAGCACTGGCTGGGCGGTGGTGGCGCACGCCTTGAATCTCAGCTCTTGGGAGGCAGAGGCAGGTGGATCTCCGGGTTTAACTACAGAGTTATAACCCTGTCTCAAAAAAACAGAGAGAGAGAGAGAGAGAGAGGGAAATTGAGAATGAAAGTAAGCACTGCTGTTCTGATGAAGATGGTGGCTACTTTGCTCTGAGGACCACGCTCCGTTAGGGTCAAGTAATCCCTTCTCTCGAGCGGATTAAAGGCGTGTGCCACCACGACCGGTTTGCTGCAATGGTTTTGAAAGGTCTGTTGACTCCATTCCTCCACCTTCCTTGCGACACAGGACCGTTGGCCCGAACCTGAGTGTGTCCATTTCACAGTACTGAAATGAGGCCTGTGTTGAAGACTAACCTCATGTAGAGATTGTTGGTGGCTCAAGGGTGGCGCTGGTGTCAGCTCGGCTTTGGTGAAGGCCCTCTGGTCTGGGCAGCAGCAGAAGTGTGTTGGGGGTGGGGGAGACAACAAGCAGCCACACAGCTACACAGGAAGCCAGTGAGGGGCTGGCATCCTATGGGAAGCCAGCCAGTGAGGGACCAGCATCCCATGGGAAGCCAGCCAGTGAGGGACCAGCATCCTATGGGAAGCCAGTGAGGGACCAGCATCCTATGGGAAGCTAGCCAGTGAGGAACCAGCATCCCATGGGAAGCCAGCCAGTGAGGGATCAGCATCCTATGGGAAGCCAGCCAGTGAGGGACCAGCATCCTATGGGAAGCCAGTGAGGGACCGGCATCCTATGGGAAGCCAGTGAGGGACCGGCATCCTATGGTAAGCCAGTGAGGGACTGGCATCCTCCTATGGTCTCCTCTAACATCACATCCCCAGCTGACCTTAAGGACTTCTTGAAGGCCCTACTGCCTCTCAACACACCACCCTGGGATGCCATACCTTGACCACATAAAGCCACGGGGAAGCACACGGACCATCCACACAGCGCAAAAGCACCTTCCAAGTTCAAGCTTCCATTCATTAAGTCCGATGGGTCTCAAATCCTTCCCATTGTCACTTGACAGTACTTAGTGAAGCTGGAATGGAGCCAAGGCATGGGTGTTCACTGTAGGGTATGTGCAAAGCCTCACAGGGTCACAGACCCTAAATAAGTCATCATGAAAAAATCAGCAAGGGAGGGGAAGAATTAGCAGGGAGAGTCGGCTTCAAAGTGCTAGGAACATAGCCCACGTATTCCACCAGAAGCAGTCCTGTAAAAGGTTTTTCTTTTAAAAGGTGTGTATGACTGTTTTCTGCCATTTGGGTCTGGGCTCTTAAAGGCTGCAGCACGTTCCTAAATGCTCTATCTTAGCTTTGAAGTCTTTTGTAACTGTTATTTTTTTCACTCAAAACTGGAGTCCTAACAGAACTCCATCTACCCCATCAGGTTCAGCTTCTCCTTTCAGCAGTTACTGAGAAAGATTCTAACTTGTAACCTTTTTAAAACCTCAGTGAGCTTCACTTTATCATCAGATTCTGGATCTCACTTTTTCCCTGACACCACCCAACCTAGTGCTCACTCTTCCCCTGTCTCCACCCCAACCTGGTGTTCACTCTTCCCCTGTCTCCACCCCAACCTGGTGCTCACTCTTCCCCTGTCTCCACCCAACCTGGTGCTCACTCTTCCCCTGTCTCCACCCCAACCTGGTGCTCACTCTTCCCCTGTCTCCACCCCAACCTGGTGCTCACTCTTCCCCTGTCTCCACCCCAACCTGGTGCTCACTCTTCCCCTGTCTCCACCCCAACCTGGTGCTCACTTTTTCCCTGTCACCACACTATCTGGTGCTCACTCTGTCTCCACCCCAACTGAACTTCCAACAGACATTCTCTCTCTTAAATACTGCCCCCAAGCTGTTCCCAGAAGTCCAAGCAGCATGTAACCATAAGGCAGGCTGCACAGCACAAAAAAGCAAAGCATTTCACTTCATGGTCCTGTGTTTACATCTTCCTCTGTCTTTTCTTTCTCATTCTGTGCTGGGAACTGAGTTCAAGCCCTCTGTGCATGCAAAGAACACGCTCTGCCACTGAGATATGCTCAGGCCATGCCTGTCACTCCATGTTACAGGTAACAAAGTTCCTTGTGGGAGACCTGTGACCTGCTTCTTCCATCATCCAACCCCATGACTCTCCCTAATCTCACCATAACCATGACCCCCTCTTTTTGTTAAAATACACGCACACACCACATACATATATGTGAGATTATATATATGTACATATATATATATAATTTATGTGTATGGGTATTTTGCCTGCACAAACCTTTGATAGACAGTTTAAGATCCAAATTGTGGTAGCCAGAGAACCCCACTTCTCAGCAATGCAGTACTTGCTGATGGCAGAGAAGTTGGCACAAATGGTGTAGGACCCACCCACTCCAATGGAAGTTCCCCAGCTTCCCCCAATGCTGCAGAGACTGGGAGCTCCTTGGGCTTGGCTGCAGCCGCCAAGGTCCAGAGAGTCCCCTGGGCTTGGTGGCACTGGCTATTGCACTGTGAAAAACCTACTCACCCCAGCCACCCCAGCCACGTCAGATGCTGCCCTATGCTAGTCACTGCTGCCGCTGGTCCCGTCGCTGCTGGAGATGGTCATCTCAGCCCCTAGCAGACGTGGGACAACGGCGTGGGGCAGACCATCTCCTGAACCCTAAAGCCCCTGGACTCCAACCTACTAGAAACTGTCCTTTCCCTCAGAAAGGAATATGCACCTTGCCCCTCGATAAGTTCTTTAAGTGTACCTAAAGTTAGTAAAGTTAAAAGTTTAAGTTGTTCATTTATCTCAGAATTTAGAGTTTTACAGTTCCTAAAGTCAGTACAAGCCACAGGTAGGTGAGTCCTTCTCCCCAGATTACTCAAAAAACCCACCAACCTCTAAGCTCAAACCCTTTACAGCCCCCAAAGCAGAAAAGTTGACATTTTGGGGTGAAAAATGTGGACTTAAGCCCACCAATCACCAAGCAATCACTAAGCCTGAAAACCTACCAATCCCTGAGCTCAGAAAACCCACCAATCACAGGCCATGTAGTTAGCTCCACCCCTTCCCCAGAAACCCCATATAAAGGGTTTCTCAGCCTTGACTCAGCTTTGCTGTCCTACACGGCTTCTCCTCGGAGTGGAAGCAGTCACTCTCCTGGATTCCTCCCTCCAAATAAATCTCTCTCATGGGATTTGCTGCCTGCTGAGATTCTTTCATCAGACTTAAGTGAAGAACCAAAGAAGTGGAGAGAGGAGGGGAGGGGAGGGGAGAGGAGAGGCAGAGCTGAACACCTTGGCTCTGCTGGGCTGAGCACCTCAGTCCTGTTGGGATATTCTCCCTTCAGGACTGCACCACTTCTACAGGGAGGTTTCTCCCCTTGGTGCTGTGTGGTCCCTGGACTCCTGACTGCCAGGAAACCCTTCCATCTCTGTTCAGGTTGGAACAAACCCCAACAAATGGGAAATGGGCTTTGCCATTTTTAATTGATGTGAGCAGCTAAGAGGTCACTTCCGATGCCCGTGGGCCAATATGAAAACCGAGGCCAGCTCCTACCAGCTCCCACACCTCTCCATCCAGCCCTGATTTCCCCAAGGGCACATTTAAGTCACAACAAAGCCTGGGGGGCTTACAGAAGAGGCTGGGCGTGGCTAAGGAATATTCTGCTGCAGTTCCTCGCAATGACCCAGAGGCTTCCGTGTAGCACAAGAGACCCAGAGACATCAGCATGGTTTCTTATCCAGATTGGAGATCTTTGGGATGAAATGGACACGGTCCTCGCCAGCCCCAGGTCCCCTCCCCTCAGTCTCATCTCCCGGCTAACCTCTACAAACAGCCTGCTGTTTCTGGGTGCTCGCGTCTGCTCCCAAGGGTCATCTACATCAGCTCCTGTCCCTCCTGCAGAGCCAGGGCATACCAGCCCCTCAGGAAGTGTCCATGGTCTCCATGATGTGCCCATGGTCTCTCCTGTTCTGGTAATACCCAGTAGGAAGCTGGGACGCATACAGGAACTGCCCCACCTGTACCCCTTCCCTGGTTGCAGTGTGGCCCTGGGGACACCCCACTTGGATGTCTGGGTATGATGAAGTAGCAGCGCAGGGCGGGACAGTGTTCCCACAGAGTGGAAGAAGCTGTTCCCTGGGACCTGGTGTAACCATGTTCCCACTGACACGCGACTGTCCAGCAGGAGACTTGCTGTGCTGTCCTCAGAGTCTGGGACACTGGGTGTAAAGTCCTTTGACAAAACATCAAAGTCATCTGCTAGGCCACCTCCCAGGGAGATGGTTTTAATCCCCACCTCCCCTTTGTGACATCAGTAGAATGTTCTTGCGTCTGTTACCTCATTCCACCATTGGCTGACAGGGAGCAGGCAGCATCCTCTTCTTCCAGGCCCTTGTTAGCTGCCCAGCTGGGAGCCTTGGGAGAATGGGCATCGCTGAGCCAGCCTCAGGGGCGATGTGACCAGGGGCTATGCCCTCAGTAAAATTGCAGCAGTCATTAAAGAAAACCGGAGACCTGCGTGGTGGGGCATTCCTGTAATCCCAGCACTCAGGAGGGTAAGGCATGTGGTCAAATGTTCAAGGCCAGCCTGGGCTGCAAAGTGAGACCCTGTCTCAGAAAGCAATGTCTGCGATTGAAGCTCAATAGCAGTTTGCTTGCTTCACATGTTCTTTCTTGGGTCCAAGAAAGAAAAAGGGAGAAAGGAAGAAAAAGAAAAAGAAAGAAAAGAAAGAAAGAAAGGAAAGAAAAAAAGAAAAGAAAAGAAAAGAAAAAAATAAAGGAAAAGCTAAACAAAAGAAACATGGGAAGCATTCAATGCCCGGGCTGTTTATTTCTTTCTGGCCTATGACACTCATGGCTTCTGCAGGCTTCCTTGCCGGGCTGGCCCTCCTGGGGTGAGGGGCCACCCACCAGCATGGGGAAGTAGACCCCACAGATGAAGAGGTCTATGCCATGGACTCCCCCAGATTCTGACGGGTAGTGGTCACAGGAGGCTGCATGTCACCATAGCTGAAATCGAAGCCAACCAGCAGGTCTCCCTGAGAGACGCCATTGAAGCCGGTGTCCTCTCCAGCTCCTGCGCGCTGCGGACCTCTCTTCCCCAGGGCGGCCTGGAGAAGGCTTCGCATCCTGCCGTTTTCCTTGGCAGTGGACTCCAGAATCATTTCAAGCTCACCTTCCATTTCTCTGGGGGGAGAAAGGAGGAGGGTGAAAACAGGGCAACTGAAAAAGACTTCCGGGCTGGGGATGGCTCAGTTAGGCTAGGACCTGAGTTTGGACCCTGGGCTTGCTGGTCCGCTGGTCTAGCCAGCCTGAGAGCTCCTGCCAGTGAGATCCTGTCTCACCCAATAGGCCAGAATGACCAAGGAAGACCCTGCTGTCAACCTCTGCTCTCCACACATGTGCACATGTGCTGGCAAATACATGTGGGTGAATACACACACACACATACACACGCACACGCATGCATACACTACACACACATACACACCACACACATGTACATATACATACATATATGCACATACATACACAAACACACACACCCCACACATACACATACCACACACATGCACACACACACATATATACACACACAAACACCACACATGTACACGTACACCACACACATACACACACACCATACACACATACAAACACACCACACACACACATATATACACACATAAACACCACACACATACACATACACACACACCACACACATACACACACACCACACACACACATACACCACACAGATATACATATACACATACACACATACATACACACACTACACACACACACGTGCATACGCATACACATACACACACACCACACACATGCACATATACATACACATGCACATATACATACACACACACATACACACGCAGGCACACAAATACACACACACATACAGATACAAACATACATGCACACACATATACACACACATACAGATACGAACACACATGAATACACATATACACACACACACACACAGAAATACAGATACATGCACACACATACACACATACAGATATACACACACATACAGATACGAACACACATACACACACACACAGAGAAATACACACATACACACACACACACATATGCACGCACGCACGCATGCACACACTCGCACTTTTTTAAAAAGAAATTTCAGCAGCTCATATGAATCCTGAAGCAGTCGGACCTCCAATGACAGCCAATAAGGTCCAAGAGCCAGGAGAGGTTTTTGAAGGTTTCACCACATAGGATCATAGTGAGGTAGAACTATCTCCTTATCTAATAATCTAGTAAGATCATTAGGATCTCATTTATTGATCTATTTAGCGATCTATTTAAGCACCGCTTGTAGTGCCTGTTTGCCAGGAATGATTCCACTTGCTGCCTGGGGAACGGCTGGAACCAGGGGCCACTGCCCTCGGCGACCCCCACTGCCTGGGAGGCGTCTGTAGATCCCGCGTGCTTGGAGGCCTCGCCTTGGGATTTAGAGTACAAGACGAGAACGCAGACTAGAGCCAGCACCGAAGCCTTCAGGGGCGGCCCTGGCTCAGATCCGCGGGTGACATCTTGTCTCTTCTACTCTCACTGCCGTCAGAGTGCTAATTCCAGAAAGATTCCACGACAGGAGAGGTGCTGGGTGTGCTGGTGGCACACGGTGAGCACCAGTGGCACACGGTGAGCGCCGGTGGCACACAGTGAGCGCCGGTGGCGCGCACGGTGAGTGCTGGTGGCACACAGTGAGCGCCGGTGGCATGTTGGTGGCACACGGTGAGCGCCGGTGGCACACGGTGAGCGCTCACATCAAACATCGCCCTGCACCCTGGATTTGTACAACAGTGTTGGTGAACTGCCACGTGCTCTGAAGCTGTTCTTCCCACTTGAGACCCAACCGCATCTGTCTCAACATGTCCGCCAAAGCCCCTGGTCTGGGGGGAGCTGGCCATGTGTGAGGGAGGAGCCAGAGGATAAAAACATACACCCTGGAGACCAACCAGAAGGCAGGCCATTCCTCAGACATGACTGTGTCTGCCCATGATACACAAGTGCCTGCACGGGGAAGACCAGCATGGAGAGAAAGGTCGTGAACTCAGCTGGCTGCCTCAACTTCCCCAGCTGGTTTCTGCTGGGCGGTGTGATCATGTGATCTGATGATGTCATCTCTGTGGTGGCGGTTTCTTCTTTCACTGGGTAGGCATTCTGCTCGGCCCAGGCGTCCAGCTGGCCGCCTCACCTAATTTCTGCAGCATGTGTGGGGCACCCGATTTGCTGTCTGTCTGTCTGTCTGTCTACCGCTATTAACTCTTTCTTTGGCTTGCTATATGCTTAATAAACACATTCCTTCAAGACTGGAAGGACGGCTGTGGAGTTCACTCCCTGGACCACAGAAAACAAATCATTATGTCAACTAAAAACAAAAAAGCTCAGGCGGTGGTGGCGCACGCCTTTAACCCCAGCACTCGGGAGGCAGAGGCAGATGGATCTCTGTGAGTTCGAGGCCAGCCTGGTCTACAGAGTGAGTTCCAGGACAGCCAGAGTTACAACAGAGAAACCCTGTCTCGAAAACCAAAACAAACAGAAAACGTACAAAACAAACAAAAAAAGAAATAAAAGTAAAAAGAGACCTTGTGTGTATTTTTAACTGAACTATCACACACAGAACATAAAACTATGGATAGAATATTAAAAGAAATAAAAGGCATTTATAAATGCTCCGGGGTTCCGAGCGTGAGCCACACGGCCAGCATGCCGGGAAAGGTAGAGATGGCGGTGGTGGTTTAGGAGAATGGCCCCACGGGCTCGTATCTTTGCATGCTTGGTCCTCAGCCGATGGAACTGTCTGGAAGGATTAGGAGGCGTGGCCTTGCTGGAGAAGGCGTGTCACTGGGGGTGAGCTTTGAGGTTTCAAAACCCAGCCCCGCCCCCTACAAATGTAGCTCTCAGAGACTTCTCCAGCTCCATGCCTGTCTCTCTGCCGCCATGCTCCCCACTGCGACAACGGGCTAGCCCTCTGAAACTGTAGGCAAGCCCCACTTGAATGCTTTCTTCGGTAGGAGTCGCTGTGGCTGTGCTGCCTCTTCACGGCCATGGAGCAGTGACTAGGATATCGGACCGCCTATTTTAAAAAGTGGTAGCTAAGAGCGTTAACGTGTGCTTGCAATCCCGGCACTTGGCTGAGGCAGGAAGACTGTGAAATGAGGGCCAGCCTGGGCTACAGAGCAAGTGTCTCAAAACAAGTAAGAAGCCAGGTACCCAAAAAACACATGTTAACTCTAGTTTCTGGGGTAGCAAAAGACGGGGGGGAGGGGGGTCGTGGGGCTTGCTGGCTTCCAGTCTAGCTGAGAGAAGCCCCAGGTTCAGGGAGGGACCCTGCCTCAAAGGAATAGATGAGGCATGGTGGAGGAGGGCCCGAGGCCCTCTCTAGCAGCTGCCCCTGTGTGCGGGCTCCGGGACCTACCTCTTCTGCTGCAGAGCCTCGTCCAGGACCTCCTGCTTTTCCTGGAGCATCCGATGCAGGTGCCTCATCTCCTTCTGGTACTGAGCTGCTTTGCCAGCAAAGTCCTCCTGCTGTTCCATCAGGCGGTGATGGACGTCCCCTAGCTTCAGCGCTGCCTGCTTCTTGTACCCCTGAAGGGAAGGAACTCAGTGAGCCAGGGGGTGTCGCCTCCTGGAAGTCACAGCCTATTGGCTGAGTGCTCCTCAGGCAACGCTGAACTGGAAGGACGGAAGGACCTGGTACAGCACTCACACGAAGCCCTGGATTTGATCCTCAACAATGTGTAAAACTTGGTTGGGTGGTGGACACCTGTAACCCCAGCACTCGGGAGGCGGAGGCAAAAGTGAGTTTGAGGCCAGACAGTGAGACTCTGACTCAAGAAAACAAAAGAATTTCAGGCATAAAAACCCAAGAGATGGCTCAGCAATTAAGAGCACATACTTACAGACAACCAAAGTTCAGTTCCCAGCACCCGCATGGCAGCCACAACCCCTGTAACTCTGGCTTCAGGGGGATCTGATGCCCTCTTCTGGCCTCCAGAGCACCTGCACTCACATGCGCATCCCAACATACACACTTAATTACAAACAAAATAGAACTTGACTTTGGTGGAGGCACTAAGCTAAAAATAAAACACTAAACATAAAATATCCACATCACAGAGCCAATTGGATGTTTTTGCAAATTAATCTACTTCTGCAATTTTTTGTTTGTTTGTTTTGTTTTTGAGCAGGGCCTTATGAATCCTAGGCTGGATTCAAACTCCATGTATAACTGAAGGTGACCTGGAACTCAGAATCCTTCTGCATCCACCTCCCGAGTTTGGGGGATTACAGATATGCACCATCAAATCCAGCTTTATATAGTGCTAAGGACGGAACCCGGGGCCCCGTGCATGCCAGGCAAGCTCCACCCAGTGAGCCATGTGCTAAGGACGGAACCCGGGGCCCCGTGCATGCCAGGCAAGCTCCACCCAGTGAGCCACGTGCTAAGGACGGAACCCGGGGCCCCGTACATGCCAGGCAAGCTCCACCCAGTGAGCCACGTGCTAAGGACGGAACCCGGGGCCCCGTGCATGCCAGGCAAGCTCCACCCAGTGAGCTACATGCTAAGGACGAAACCCAGGGCCCCGTGTATGCTAGGCAAGCTCTACCCAATGAGCTACATGCTAAGGACGAAACCCGGGGCCCCGTGCATGCCAGGCAAGCTCCACCCAGTGAGCCACGTGCCTAGTCACAACTTCTGTTTTTTTCATGTAATGCAGACGTTTTAGTTACGTGTAAAATGGTCGTTTTGTGCATTGTTCAGTGAGGGGCTGCCTAGGCCTTGGCAATTGTATTGTCTGCAGTGTTGGCTTTACGTAAGAGATGTTTGATTCCTCATGATCTGCACACGGTATCAGTAGAACACCTGAGGAGCTTAGGTGAGAAGAGAGGCTCAGGGTTCCACTGTCCAGGATGGTGCCTGCCATGATGGCGGCTCCCTCTGCTGAGGTCTGGCCTCCTGTCTCACTCGCTGAGTGGCACCGTGGGTGTCCCTCATTCATGGATGACCCTTTCATCGACGGGTGACTTAAGAAAGACCATCCATAGCTATCAGCACTGTTCTAGCTTATCAAGGATGTCTATGTAAGACCTCGGCAAGGGCTGGGAGGTAGCTCAGTGGTTGCCTGGCATACAGAAGGTTCTGGGTTCCATTCCTAGAAACAACAACAGCAACAGATAGATGAAAGTTTGGCCCACCACCCCGTCTGGTGACTCCAAGCCTCAAGCGTCCCTGGGCCTTTCATGTAATAGTTGAGGCTCTTAACCACGGAGCCATCTCTCCAGTACCCCCAAACGATGCGTAAGGTGTGTGTGGGGGGGGGGTGTATGAAAACTGGTCATCGGTATTACTTCAGGATATCAGCTCTGTGGGAGTTATGTATCTACATCTCTGACATCGGTTTTAGACGTGACCAGAGGGGCTGGTGAGGCGGCTCGGTGGGTAAAAGTGCTTGCCACCTCACAGGGCCTGAAGCCCAGGGTTTGACCTTAGGAGACCTGCATAAAGCCGGAAGCAGAGAACCGACTCCACAGAGTCACCTGAAGACACCCGTGCATGCTGCATGCAGCCGAGGCGCACACACCCACACGGGCATCACACATTCAAACGCTAAATACAATACAGGTTTAAAAAATAAATCTCGGGGCTGCTTTTGCCGAGGACACCAGTTCGATTCCCAGCACCTGCATGGCGGTTGACAACCATCCTTAACTCCACTTTCAGAGGATCAGACACCCACAGGATGGACAAACATGCATGCAGACAAGATACTTACACACATAAAATAGAAATTAGTAAGTTTTAAAAGACAGCCGGGTGGCGGTGGTGCACACCTTTAGTCCTGCCATTCACTCGGGAGGCAGAGGCAGGCGGATCTCTGAGTTCGAGGCCAGCCTGATCTCACAGAACAAGTTCCAAGACAGCCAGAGCTACACAGAGAAGCCCTGTCTGGAAAAAAAATTAATAATAATAATAATAATAGTAGTAGTAGTAGTAAATAATAGTAAATATATCCAGAAGGCTGGAGAAGTGGCTGTTCTTGGAACACACTGCTCCTCCTGAGGGCCCGGGTTTAGTTCCCAGCACCCACGTGGCTCCACCCTTCTGTAACTGCAGTTTCAGGCGCTCCACCCCTTCTGACCTCTGCGGGCACTGCACGCACACAGTGCACACACATGCACGCAGACGAACACCCATACACGTAAAATAAAAATAAATGGGATCTCGTTCCAGGTAAACAACCCCCTTTAAAAATATTTTTTATGAGGATAGAGAGATGGCTCAGCAGTTAAGAGCACTGGCTGCTCTTCCAGAGGACCTGGGTCCAATTCCCAGCACCCACATGGTAGCTCACAACTGTCCGTGACTCCAGTTCCAGGGGATCTGACACCCTCACACAGAAAAACGTGCAGGCAAGCATCAATGAGCATGAAGTAGAAAATAAATAAATAAATATTTTAAAAAATTATTTTTGTAGCCGGGCGGTGGTGGTGCGCACACCTTTAGTTCCAGCACTCAGGAGGCAGAGGCAGGTGGATCTCTGTGAGTTCAAGGCCAACCTGGTCGACAGAGTGAGTCCCAGGACAGCCAGAGTTACTGCAGAGAAACCTTGTCTGGAAAAACCAAAAAAAGAAAAAAGAAAAAATATTTTTGTAGTGCCATTGCTTAACCACAGAGCCTGCGGACTTCCCTGAGCTTCCTTGTACAGCAAACCACAGCTTACTTAAGGAGGTACAAGATGCTGTCTCCGCCAGCAAAGCCGGGCACTGCCTCTCCTCCTGGGTGAGGCCCAGATCCGTCACACGCACTCTCCTGAAGCTCCTTCCCCAGGGTGGGGCCGCTTACCTTCACCCTCTCCTCCAGCTTTCCCAGGCGAATGTTGCCTTTCAGGATTTTGTTGAGGACTCCATGCTTCTCGCTTTCTAAACACTGAGCCTGGGGAGAAGGGTAGAAATGGAAGCATCGCTTTAGCTTACACAGAAAGTCCGAAGAATTGCTTGAGGTTGCAGCCGCTGGCATAGCACTTGCATTTGAGAGGCCCCGGGTCCAATCCTTAGTGTCACACACACACACACACACACACACATACACACAGACACACATGCACACACTCTTTCACACACGTGCACACATGCACACACTTACACATACACACATGCACACTCACACACACATGCGCACACACGCGTGCACACACTTTCTCTCTCACACACACATACACACACAGACACATGCACACACTTACACATACACACATGCACACTCACACACACATGCGCACACACGTGTGCACACACAAGCCCCACTCCATGTAATCCACCTGCCTCGTTTTTGGCTCCCTCACTCCCTGACAGAGGGCTGTGACAGAGCTTGGACAAGGGCTAAGGACCAACGAGGACGGGGACACACTGTGCACCTCTCCCACGTGTGAGAGGAGGATCTGGGGTCCGTCAGAACAGGCCTTTGCTCCATCCAGTGGATGCATCGTTTCTGTCGTGGCTTGACAGGCTCAGTATCTGAACTTGCTCTCTAGTTGGGAGCGATGCCTGGGAGCTTATGGAACCTTCAGGAGGTAGAGCCTTGCTGGAGGAAGTAGGTCACGGGGTGCGAGCTCTGAGAGTTTACAGCCTCACCCCACTTTCAGTTCACCCCCTGCTTCCTGTGTGTGGGTGAGATGTCATCTCCTGGCTTCCTGCTCTGGCTTCCTGCTGCCATGCCGGCCATTATGGACGCTTCCTCCGGAACTATAAGCCACAATAAACTCTTCCTCCAGTAAGTAGCTTTTGGTCATGGTTCCTTCAATGGCATTCAAGGAATAGGTTGTGACGAGGCAAACTTGTAAGTCTGATAATCTGACCACAACAAAGTACAAGGGAAGGATATAAACTCACACGGAGACAGTACACCCAGGAGGGGCAGCGTCTAAAGCCAAGGAGTTTGCATTAATTCCCAGATGGGAAACGGGCTCCCCACACACCACTGAGGGTTTCAGCTGCTAAAACTAAAGATGTGGGGTGCCTTCCTCCTGAGGCAGTCTAATGGTGCAGTAGGAATTTCTAGAAAGGAAAGATCTGACAGAGAGAGATACACAATTTGCCCCAAAGCACTGGAAGAAGCATCCGATTGGCAGTTACCACATCCGTTCCTCGGACCGCTATGTCTCCCTCGCAGAGGTGGAACCGAATGGGGAGGTGTAGAGTTGCATGCGACCACTGGCCAGCACAGACACTCCCCAGAGTGGGAGCCCTCTCCTGAAGACTGGGAGGGATGTCTCACCCTCTGGGTGCACTGCCAGAGTCCACGCGCCCCTACCCCCGTGTGGCCACAGGGTCCCGGTAGCACCTCTGCCCACTCCCTCACCTCGGTTCTGACCCAGCGGTCTGGCTTCCAGGCCATTCCAGAGATCAAGTTGGCTAAATGTACAGCTCTTAAACATTTATACAGGGGTATGGGGCTTCCGCCTTGTTTCCATGCCTGGCCAGGAGAGCTGAGGGGTGGGCCTGGAGAAGCTTTTAAAGTCGGAGAGAGACTATCTCCTCTTTCCACCACAGAAGATTGTGGCCCTGTACGGCCCAAGCAGGGGCTGGGGGCTGTATCCCGGGGACAGGGATCCCCACGGGTCCGGCCCCGGAGACAGTCACATACACTCTGACGCTGTGGTGGGTGGTGCTCAGGAAGGTATGCCCAGTTAGCGGTTTTGCTCAGCGCCTTCCAACAAGCTTTTGCGCCCCTCTCAGCAGCCCAGGGGGCGCGGGACATATTGGAGCCAGCCCTGCCAGCTAATGCCACATTGTGAAGATGCCTCCTAACGCTAAGTACAGACAATATCAAGACAGACAACTGGCATTTCTTTTATTCAAAGTAAGTAGCAACATCCTTTTCCGTGCTTCCTTCTCTACGAGCAAGGGCTGAACCTCTGCCCATGCCCTGGGGAGGAACTTCCCGACGGCCCCCCACCCCGTCTCTGACTCTCGTGACGTCCCCCTGTGGCTCTCATCGGGACACTCCTTAACCTCTGCCTTCTGATTGTCGCGCCAGCATCCGTGATGTCGAAGACCCGTGCATGCTTATACGCAGGGAAGTGTGTGTCCGAAGCACACCGAGGAGAGAACTCGAGTAGGTAAGAAGGCGCCACCTGGAAGTCCGCCCCTTGGAGGCAACTCACTGTCAGAGCTTGGGGGGATCTACCAGCCCTTCCTGCACGCACACAGCTTGACGCAGGCAGCAGCTGTCTTCTTCGACCACACAATCTGCTGCAGGCATCTTTTGGACTCAGTGTGGAGGTGTCTAGAACCGTGCCAGGTTCTTGCTGGCCGCGCGCTGCTCCAGCATCTAGGACACCAATGATCGACTTAATTCCCTTCCCTGCTCCTGCACGAGCTAAGGCTATAGAGTCTGGCTCTCCCTCCCTCGGTGCTGGGAATCAAGCCCAGGGCCTTGCGCACGCCGGGCATGCGCCCGACTCCGCCTCCAGCCCCATGTCGTGATCTCTGGACTCGCCTGCCAGTGGGAACTGTTCAGGCCGTGAATAAGGGGGGTGTACAGGTGCACCCGCCATGGAGCACGGACACGGGCACCGCCACCCCTCGTCCGCGGTTGACCTTCTAAAATAACATTTGCTGTCACTTAGAAGTTCTGCTTGACTGTCTTTAAAGCGCGCTGTGGTCGAGCTGTAACCGGGTACGCGGGAGGCTACGGTAGGGGAGCATGGATCTGCAGCCAGAAACCCAAAAGCCTCTGCCCACGGTTAAGAGATAACATTTTGGAGGATTCTGAAGTGTGGTTGAAATACTAAAATATGAAGAATTCTATAGATTGGCTTTAAAAATAGTCTTAAAGTCACATTTGCATACGAAGCTTAAGTTTACACAGCATGACTTTGAGGAAGAGGAAACTCACCAAATATTTAAGACTGTCTCGCTCTTTGGTGACAGTCTCCGCCAGGCCCACCAGATTTGCCAGGTACTGATGGGCAGACATCTCCTTCCCCATGGCTTTTTCCGCTTGCTTTCTGAGGACTTCAATTTTCTTTTGGTATCGTCTACAGAGGAGCCCCGTGGTGGAAAAGAAAACCTGTGAGCCCCGTAGCTCAGACCGACTGTGTGTATGTGTGTGTGTATATATATATATATATATATATATATATATATATATATATATATATATATTCAGTATACATACATACATATACATACATATATGTGTGTACATATATATATATGGGCTTTTTTGAGACAGTCTCTATATGTAGCCCTGGCTGTCCTGGAACTCACTATGCAGACCAGGCTAGCCTTGAACTCATAGAGATCCACCTGGTGGGATCAAAGGCATGCACCACCATGCTTGGCTACCAGTTACCGTTTAAATAGAGGGTTTGGCTCGTATGCACAAGACCCTTGGTTCCAACCCCTCACCTCACAGAGTTAATTAATTAACTAAATATTACTGTTCAGCCATACACATCTTCTATTAAGTTCTGAGAGGAGGTAAATGAATGTAATCTGAAGCCAGGTGTAATGGCTGAGTCCCAGCCCGGTGAATAGGACTCAAAGCCGACCGTGCTGACGCACGGTATCCCAGGGCTTGGGAGGCTGAGCCAGAAGGACTGCAGGAGTCCCGGCCTGGTCCGCCACCTGGGCCTGTCACCAACGGAAACAGGGTTTACAATGAATGGTCAGCTAACTAAACATTATTCTCCGAACTTTTTGACTCTTGTTCTAAAAGATATATTTGAAAATGGGATCCAGACATGGCGGGAAGGGGATGTGCTGGGGTGTGTGTCTGTGTGTGTGTGTGTGTGTACGTACACTGGTGCATGTGTGTGTATACGTGTGCGCACTGATGTATGTGTATGTGTGTATGCACTGGTGAGTGTGTGTGTGTGCATACTGGTGTGTGCATATGAATATGTGTGTGCACTGGTGCATGTGTGTGTGTGCACACTAGTGTGTGTCTGTGTGTGTGTGTCTGTGCACACTGGTGCATGTGTGTGTACACGTGTGCGCACTGATGTATGTGTATGTGTGTACGCACTGGTGAGTGTGTGTGTGTGTGTGTGTGTGTGTGTGTGTGTGTAGGTGGGAAGGGACGAGTTGGGGGAGAAGATCAAGACCCAGTGTACACATACATGTATCACAAGGTCAAAGAATAAAAGATATTCCAAAAAATAATACAAGTATACATATTAAAAACAAACAGAGAGGAAAAGGAGAAGAGTAAGCAGGAAACTGGGATTCGGTGATGCAGTTCTGCAAAACGGAGATTGGGAGGGGATGAGGAGCCGGGTCTGCCACGTGGCCATCATGTCAGAACCACGGACTTGACACTGTCCAGAGAAAAGTCCCTGTTATACTTATGTCTGACACAGCCCCTCCAGGTGATTGCCCTTATCAGAGAAAGAGAGGATAAAGGAAGTAAAATGAGAGAAAAAGGAAAGAGCCGCTTTCCTCGAACACGCGCGCGGAGTACCTGTTTGTCTTGCGCGTGCGCTCCAGCTCGGCCTCCAGGGCTCGGTGGCGGGCGGCCCAGCTGCTCTTCTCCACCAGCAGGCTCTTCTTCTGCACCTGGAGGGCCGCCAGCTTGCCCAGCAGCTCCTCCATCTCGGCGCTGTCCTTCTCCTCTTCCCTCTGCAGTTGGCTGAGGGACAAGAGATGGCAGACACCTTTGTACAGTGGCACACGCACAGTAATGCGTGTGCCGTGCACGGTGTACAGGGCACCGCGGGCACAGGGCACCATGGGTACCAGGCACCGTGGATACTGGGCACTGCGGGCACAGGGCACCGCGGGCACAGGGCACCATGGGCACAGGACACCGTGTACAGGACACCGTGGGTACAGAGCACCATGGGCACAGGGCACCGCGGGCACAGGACACCGTGTACAGGACACTGTGGGTACAGGGCACCATGGCACAGGACACCAGGGGTACAGGGCACCGTGGGTATAGGGCAACATGGGCACAGGACACCGTGGGTACAGAGCACCACGGGCACAGGGCACCGCGGGCACAGGACACCATGAGTACAGGGCACCACAGGCACAGGGCACCAAAGGTACAGGACACCACGGGCACAGGGCACCACGAGTACAGGACACCGCGGGCACAGGGCACCACGGGCACAGGGCACCGCAGGCACAGGGCACCGTGTACAGGACACCACGGGTACAGGGCACCGTGGGTACAGGGCACTGCGGGCACAGGGCACCATGGGCACAGGACACCATGGGTACAGAGCACCACAGGCACAGGGCACCGCGGGCACAGGGCACCGCGGGCACAGGGCGCCGTGGGTACAGGGCACCGTGGGCACAGGGCACCATGGGCACAGGACACCGTGTACAGGACACCGTGGGTACAGAGCACCATGGGCACAGGGCACCACGGGCACGGGGCACCATGGGCACAGGACACCATGAGTACAGAGCACCACAGGCACAAGGGCACTGCGGGCACAGGACACCACGGGCACAGGGCACCATGGGTACAGGACACCACGGGCACAGAGCACCAAAGGTACAGGGCACCGCGGGCACAGGGCACCAAGGGTACAGGGCACCGTGGGCACAGGACACCGCGGGCACAGGGCACCATGGGCACAGGGCACTGTGTACAGGGCACCACGGGAACAGGGCACCACGGGTACAGGGCACCGCGGGCACAGGGCATTGTGGGTACACAGCACCACGGGCACAGGGCACCATGGGCACAGGGCACTGTGTACAGGGCACCACGGGAACAGGGCACAGTGGGTACAGGACACCGTGGGCACAGGGCACTGTGGGCACAGGAGACCATGGGCACAGGGCACCGTGGGCACAGGACACCGCGGGCACAGGACACCGCGGGCACAGGGCACCACGGTCACAGGGCACCGCGGGCACAGGGCACAACGGGAACAGGGCACCATGGGCACAGGGCACCACGGGCACAGGGCACCGTGGGCACAGGGCACCACGGGTACAGGGCATCGTGGGTGCAGGGCACCATGAGTACAGTGCATCACGGGTACAGGGCATTATGGACACAGGGCACCACGGGTACAGGGCACCACGGGTACAGGGCACCACGGGCACAGGGCACTGTTGGAACAATGTGCTCATGTAAAACCATGGGGCTAAGAGGAAGCAGGGTGATCGGCAGCCATTTCCAGGCCTTGATGGACATCCAAAAAACAAAAAGCAGCAACAAAAGGAAAGCAGAATGAGAGTGGAGCAACCCTGTCTTCTCTGTTGTCACACAGGGGGGGCTCACTACGGAGGGCTCACACACGGGGGGGTCACACACAGGGGGCTCACACACAGGGGGCTCACACACACACACGGGGGGCTCACACACGGAGGGCTCATACACACACGGGGGGATCACACACGAAGGGCTCACACACGGGGGGCTCACACACACACAAGGGGCTCACACACGGGCTCACACACGGGGGGCTCACACACACACAGGGGGGCTCACACATGAAGGACTCACACACGGGGGGCTCACACACAGGGGGCTCACACACGGAGAGATCACACACGGAGGGCTTACACACGGGGGGCTCACACACTGGGAGGGATCACACACGGGGGGATCACACATGGAGGGCTCACACACGGGGGGATCACACACGGAAGGCTCACACACGGAGGGCTCACACACGGGGGGGATCACACACGGGGGGGGATCACACACGGGGGGATCACACACGGAAGGCTCATACACGGAGGGATCACACACGGAAGGATCACATACGGAGGGCTCACACACGGGGGGGGATCACACAAGAAGGGCTCACACACTGGGAGGGATCACACACGGGGGGATCACACATGGAGGGCTCACACACGGGGGGATCACACACGGAAGGCTCACACACGGAGGGCTCACACACGGGGGGGATCACACACAGGGGGATCACACACGGGGGGGATCACACACCGGGGGATCACACACGGGGGGATCACACACCGGGGGGATCACACACGGGGGGATCACACACGGGGGGATCACACACAGGGGGATCACACATGGAAGGCTCACACATGGGAGGCTCACACACGGAGGGATCACACACAGGGGGATCACACACGGGGGGATCACACATGGGGGGATCACACACGGAGGGCTCACACACGGAGGGCTCACACACGGGGGGGATCACACACGGGGGGATCACACACGGAAGGCTCATACACGGAGGGATCACACACGGGGGGGGGATCACACACGGAGGGCTCACACACGGGGGGGGGGGATCACACAAGAAGGGCTCACACACAGGGAGGATCACACATACACGGAGGGCTCACACACAGGGGGATCACACATGGAAGGCTCACACACGGAGGGCTCACACATGGGGGGATCACACATGGAGGGCTCACACACAGGGGGCTCACACACACACGGAGGGATCACACACGGAGGGCTCACACACCGGGGGGATCACACACAAGGGGCTCACACACGGAAGGCTCACACACGGGGGATCACACACGGGGGGCATCACACATGGAGGGATCACACGCGGGGGGGCTCACACATGGGGGGATCACACACAGGGGGATCACACACGGGGGGAATCACACACAGAGGGCTCACACACAGAGGGCTCACACATGGGGGGATCACACACGCAGGGCTCACACGCGGGGGGGCTCACACATGGGGGGATCACACACGGAGGGCTCACACACGGGGGGGGGGAGATCACACACAGAGGCTCAAGAACCTGGAAAGACGAGACACCTCACCTCTTCAGTTCATTGACAATGGACGTATGCACGTCTAGGGCGATCTTGCTATCCAGCTGTGCTCTGAGTTCCCGGCATCTGGCCTGCAGGCTCTCCAGCTGCTCCTTGCTGTCCACCAGCTGCTTTTCCTGGCCTTGCGTCTTTGCCTCCAGGAGCACAAGTTGTTTAGTCAGCTTAGAAACTGGAAAGGAACAAGTTAAAGACCGATTAAAACAGAGTATTAGCCAGGTGGTGGTGCACGCGAGGTACACACCTGCTGTCCTGGCCGGGTGTGTGTGTGCATTAGAGGTGGGAGGACTGTGATTTCAAAGGCACTCGGGGCGCTGTGGCCAAGTTCTGGGCCAACCTGGACTACACAGCAGACCCTGTCTCAAAACCTAGAGTTAGCGGATGTGTGGTGATTTGAATAAGAACAGCCCAACAGGCTCATGGAGTAGTCACCAGGGAGCACTGTTTGAAAGGATTAGGAGGATTCGGAGGTGTGGTCCTGTTGGAGGAAATGTGTCACTGGGGGTGGGCTCCGAGGTTTCAAAAGCTCATACCAGGCCCAGTCTCCAAGCCTCTATCTCTTGTCTGCTCTCTCTCCTCTCTCTTCCCCTCTCTCTCTCCCTGTGAATAATCACGAGGTAAAGCTCTTCTGCACCATGTGTGCCACCAAGCACACTCCACGGACGCTAGATAGACTAGCCTCTGGAACTGGAAGCGAGCCCCAGTTAAAGGCTTCCTTTTATGAGCTGCCCGGGTCACGGTGTCTCTTCACAGCAATCGAACAGTGACTGAGACAGGAAGTCACTCAATGCAAAAGCGTTCCTTTGCATGCTGGGGGGTGGAGAAGGTGGGGGAAGGGGTGACAGGAAAGTTCTACTTCTTGGTCCAGTGGATAAAAATCTGGGAAAACAGCCTGGGGTTGTTTCAAATGCTTCACTCTGTAAGTTCTCAGAGTCCACGGGGGCTCTCCTACCCTAAAGCCTCTTCAGCGGACCCTACAAGGGATCAGAGAGCACGCGGGCTGACTGCAGACCTACTGGGACGTCGGCGTCACGTACCTTCCTGGAGGTGCTCCTGGTGGGTGTCCCTGGCTTTCGCTCGCTGAATCTCCAACTGCTCTATCAACAGCCTGTTCTCGTCCAGAACCAGCTCTGCCTGGGCCTGAAGCTGCCTCCTGTGATGAGGCAAAAGACCAAACACTGTCCTCGGGTTCCGAGAGTCACAGAAGCCCGCTGCGGTGTGGGTCGGCACCTGGGCGTGCTTAGCGTTGACCCCATCAGCGACACGGCGGATGCATGTGAGGTGAATGGGGGAGAGGGCAGCCGTGTCGCCCGGATGATGGGCGGTGGACCAAGGCAAGAGGTGACGACTCGCAGATGCAAAGGCAGAGGGCAGGGGACGGCCGCGCGCACGATACCCAGGTGAGGCCGTCACAAAATGGCATCCAATCCCCGCACCCAAATCACTGTTTTGAGACCCACGTGACATTTCTGGATGCTGGTTCACTTTGAAACCATTCACTTATAATCTGTAGCAGCTGCTCATGGTAGCCATGTTTACAAGTCCCAGCTAAGGAAGACTTCCTGAGTCCAGGGCTCGAGCGCAGGCCTAGACAACACTGTGAGACTTTAATCTCCCACCAGGAGGAGGGCTGGAGACGGCTCAGCGGTCAAGAGTGCCGGCTGCTTTCCAGGAGATCTGGGTTCGGTTCCCAGCGCCCGCACGGCAGCTCACAACCACCTGTAACTCCAGGCCGGAGCATCTGAAGCCCCCTTCTGGCCTCCAAGGACGGGAGGGGACAGACATGGGGGGAAATAAGTGAATCAGGAAGTATTGAAAATAAGCCAGGAGAAAAAACCAACTTGTCAGATGCGGGATTAGATGCTGCCCTCTCCCCGGTTCACTGCTGTGAAGTAGTGTCAGAACTATACACACATACTCCAGCCTCGATTTCCCCGTGAGGAAACCCCCTATTTATATGGTGCGTTGTGAATCCTGTATGGACGTCCCCTGTTCACAGTACTCTGGAACACAGAAAGCTGGCTGGAAGAAGAGACACAGCTGGGTGGGGCCAGGCCCGGACAGTAGCCCCCCAGGACAGCGGTCCCCAGGACAGCAGCCCCCCAAAACAGCGGCCCCCAGAACAGCAGCCCCTCAGAACAGCAGCCCCCAGAACAGCGCCGCCCAGGACAGCGCCCCCCCCCAGGACAGCAGCCCCCAGAACAGCAGACCTCAGGACAGCGCCCCCCAGAACAGCAGACCCCAGGACAGCAGCCCCCAGAACAGCGCCCCCCAGGACAGCAGACCCCAGGACAGCAGCCCCCAGGACAGCGCCCCCCTAGAACAGCAGCCCCTCAGAACAGCGCCCCCCTAGAACAGCAGCCCCTCAGAACAGCAGACCTCAGGACAGCAGCCCCCAGGACAGCAGCCCCCAGAACAGCAGACCTCAGGACAGCGCCCCCCAGAACAGCAGCCCCCAGAACAGCAGCCCCCAGGACAGCAGCCCCCAGGACAGCAGCCCCCAGGACAGCAGCCCCCAGAACAGCAGACCTCAGGACAGCGCCCCCCAGAACAGCAGCCCCCAGAACAGCAGACCCCAGGACAGCAGCCCCCAGAACAGCGCCACCCAGGACAGCCAGAACAGCAGCCCCCAGAACAGCAGACCCCAGGACAGCAGCCCCCAGAACAGCGCCGCCCAGGACAGCAGACCCCAGGACAGCGCCCCCCAGGACAGCAGCCCCCAGAACAGCAGACCCCAGGACAGCGCCCCCCTAGAACAGCAGCTCCCCCAGGACAGTGGTCCCCCAGAACAGCAGCCCCGACGACAGCGCCCCCCCAGGACAGCGGCCCTCACACCCGCCCCACTCGGCAGCCCTCCCTCCAGGCCCCTGCCCTGTCCACCTGCCCTCTCGGCCTACTCTGCCCTTCTTGCTTTCTGTACCAAGTTCAGGCTGCTCCGGAACACCTCATCCTCCTGCCTCACCCTCCAAATACTTAGATCCCCGCAGGTGCCACCATGCCTGGCTCTCTTCCCATTCTTTTTAAAGGAATCCTTTGTTCTATTTTTTTTTCTAAGTTGAAAACCTCAGCTTTGGTTTAACACTGATCTCCAGGGCCGCTAAGCCTGATGCTCCCCAGCCACTCAAGCGTGCAGAGTGCTGTGCAGTGCCGGGAGCAGCCACCAGAGGGCGTCTTTCTGGCCTCGCGCTTATCGATTTGCTATTTTTATATCAAGGAGGCATAAACTGGCTTGAGTTATGGCTACGGATGGGTTAGGGCCCCAATCTGACAGTCACCTTGAGTTCCCTGAGAGGAGGGCTTGAGTGGAACCCTCAAGACCAAGTTCAACAGGAAGTCAGGGCACACCAGGGTCTGTACACAGCTGCCCACGCCCACCCCAAGGACATGTCAGGAACACAAGCTCACAAGAGCCAGCCCGACAGCAAGACGTCACACACTGGCTCCCCCATGCCTGGACCTGAATATTTTATGAACATATATATTCATATATTTTTGTGGTCCATATATTTTTTTTCAAGGAGAATAAAAAGATACTAAACACAACATATCCACTAAAAGCTAGTAATTTGTTTTCACAGTCTCGCCTGGGAGCCATCTTTAGACTTCCCTGGCTCTGCTGCCGCTGTGCGGGAGGTGCGGGTGGGGGCTGTCATGGGGAGCTGGGAGGAGGCCAGAGCAGGGGGATGGGTGAGAGGACAGGGACAGAGAGAGGAAGTGCAGAGTGACAGAGACCAGATACCTAGTTCACAGTACCAATAAGGGAGTGGTGACCAAGGGGAGTCCCAGGCCGCACTGCGAGCGAGCGAGCTGCCACGGGCTGAGGGAGCCAGCACTGGAAACAGATGAGGGGAGCCTTCGGCTGTGAGCAGAGCCTGGCCTTCCTGCCCCAGGCCCTCTAAGTGAGCAGCGGTAACCACACTACAGAGGCCGTCCTCCAGAGCAGACACACACGGGCGAAGCAAATGAGCTTCCGCTTTGAGAACCTAGTTTGAGTGTTATTTACTTAC